>CM059210.1:11296335-11343835 GCA_030347435.1 Clarias fuscus | reverse complement strand
ATATTCACTTTAAATATACACTTAAAAGGTCTATTGACTTTGAAGTGACTTTGTTCAGTCAGAACATTAGTACAGCAATTCCACTGTTGGCAGTGACACCTTTAAGACATCTACGAGAAATAGTCATTAGGTTTTGGCAGCATTGTCATCCAATTTTGGCCCAGTCCTCTTGGAAAATAGTCTTCCGTTCCCAAATAATGGATTCAAAACATTACCATCGCCATAAATGAATTCAAGAGATTGGCTAGGCTATGCACTACTCTTTCTTCTTGTTGAAATGTCCATCTTCACCCCAAATTCAGTTTCATGGCCAACGAGATGAAATTTAAGGTTGAGAAACGCTGCTCTAATACACCCTGGTACAGTCATGTTTTCTTCAGTGATGTGTAATGCTTCCATAACCTTTGCAGAAAATCACCATGCTTCCACCTTGGTACTCACACGTATGCATCATGTATCATTATGTACCATACACACCACTTTTCTTTTCCTAAATATGATGTACTGAACAATGGTCAATGAGTTCTATGTGTTATTTGTTTTCTAAGCCTAGATGAGATTTTCTAAAAGATTTATTATTTATCTAAATGATTCTAGATCAGAGGTGGAAAGTAACGAATTACATTTACTCGCGTTACTGTAATTGAGTAGTTTTTTTGTGTACTTCTACTTTTTAAAGTAGTTTTTAAAATGTGTAATTTTACTTGTACTTAAATATGTTCTGTTTGAAGTATTGTAATTCGCTACATTTTAAATCATATGCGCTACTGAGTAAAACAAATGAATGAAAATGCAAAAAATATTATGCTTTGTATAAATGCTTGATTGCGCTCGCGTGTGTGTATCGTGTCCTGGTCGCGCGCCGCTCCAGACTCCACTCCAGGTTTTCTGACTGTCCTCACATCGGCATCTACCTGACCTTCCACACGGTCGCTTCCGCCCTGAGAGTGACGTCATCAACCAGCGCGACCATATATAAACCGGAGAGAGACGCGGGAAAGAGGAAAGAGATTGTGATTTTGGCGTTTTGGTTGTGACTTTTTTGCCTCCCATTGACTTTGATTATTGCTTTGGTTGGTCTTTGTATATATTTGCAGATAATCTAACTGTATGTTTGTGCACTCACCAGTAGTAGGGGTGTGGCTGCCATTTATTTTGGGAAGAGGGAATTTATTCACTGTTTTTGGTTTAGGGAGTCAGGGAAGGTACCTGTATTTTTATTTATTTTTTATTATTATTATTTTTTTTTTTGCAGGTAATCTAGCTGCTAAATATAAATACCATTTAGTTTATTATTTTGGCCAGGGTCCACCCTGAATCTGATCCTCCTGTTGTGTGTGTGTGTGTGTGTGTGTGTGTGTGTGTTTGTAAAGCAATACAAACCTCATTATTTCATCAGTTAATGACTGGATCTAGTTCTTTCTGCCATATACCACCATTTCCATACAGTTAATGACGTAACGCCATATTAAAGTGACCACTTTGATTTTCAAGCACAAGAAAGACAACAGCTTTATTATGCAAAGGTGTTCCTTCAGTTAAAAACAACTAGTTTGAGATTTATATCTGCTCATCTTTTTTGAACTACGCTAGAATGCCTCGTCCCACCCCCTCTGTTAAAAAAAAAGAAATAAAAGTTACTCAGTAACATTTACTCTGAGTAATTTTTTTATGAGCTACTTTATACTTTTACTTGAGTAGATTTTTATAATGGTAACTTTACTTGTACTTCAGTAAAATTTCACTGAAGTAACAGTACTTTTACTTGAGTACAAAATTTTAGTACTCTTTCCACCTCTGTTTTAGATGTGGGTGAGTTTTGTGTAAGAACAGAGGCGATTGTGGTGCAGTTCATTGCTTATTGTTCTTTGTGTTTATGCTGTTCCACCAGTGACAATATCTGCATAGTTCTTAATTTAGCTTTTTTATCCAAAGAAAGAGGAAAAAGTGGGTTTCTGGTGACCACTTGTGCTTGCATGAATATTTTGCCTGCATATTATCAAACCAATTGTACTAAAGGGATATTTAAGGGTTGTTACTTTCCTCTGTAGTGTTTTCCACCTCACCATAGTTTGTTACTTGTTGTTTGAAATCGGATTGGATCTGGGAGGTTTGGAGGCTTGGTCGGCGGGCTTGCTTGGGCACTTTGCCCGCTGGGCCCGGTGCATGGCAACACTGGGTGTTCTGATGCAGTTCTGTCGTGGCGAGCATTGACTTTTTTGGCGGGTTGTGCTGCATTGGCTTCTCTGTAGGATCGGGCAGGGCAGACTGGACTTTTGGTCCCTGCGGGCATGGGCTCTCACTTACAATTTACACTTTACAATATTAAACTTATATAATTATGCAAGCAACCTTAAGCTATCACAGGATTGCACAAGACTGCATGGAGCCTCCTGACATGAAGGATTGACAGTTTTGTTGGGAAAGTTCTCTCTCCCAATGAATAAGTCTTTTCTCAGACTGGCACCGGAGCACATGCTGGCAACACCAACGCTACGCTACGTAATGTGGCATGAGCTTGTGGTTGGGTATCAAAGAGACAGCTCAGTGTGTGTGAGTGAGTCTCTGGCCCTGATGAGAAGCGCCAGCGGAAGCTGTCTTATTCTCTCATTGCATTCCTTTCTTCCACTGAGCCTCTACCCATGGAGAAAGTGTTTTCACTTATCAACATTGTAATCAGAGAGATGTGTGTGTGGGTGTGTGTGTGTGTGTGTGTGTGTTAGCACTCTTACCCTTCTGGTTAAGAGGGTTTTTGGCAGTCAGGCATGAGCCAGGATAGTTATACATGTGTCACATGCAGATCGCTCCTCCATCGTCTCGATGTTATTGTTTTGTTTAAAGCCAAATTCCGTCGCTTTCTCCTGTGTAGTCAGTCAGTCTTCCATGCTATTTGGTTGATATTACGAGGTGAATGCTTTCAAGTTAAAAAGCAAGTGGGATCTTATCTGCGTGTTTAGCCAGGTTAAGTGGGCTAACAGATAACTTTGATGTTTAACTTGACAAATTTTGGTAAATTTACCAAAAACATACCTTTTTTAAAATCTGCTTTGATGCTCTTCGTATTTTTGCAGAGTCTGAATCAGAATGAAATTGTATTGCTGGTCTGGTTTTTGGTTCACACCGCATATGATTACACTAACAATATAGGAATATAGGACTGAAAAATGCTTGTAATGCTCTTTCTTTGATTGATCAGAAATATGCTGACTCAAGATGTTAAACAAACCTTTGACATGTGTGTAGAAATTACAAAAAGCACCCAAGAACATGGAGCTGGTCCTCAGTAAAAAAACAAATATGCCTCCAACATTTTTTTGTTCATTAATCCAAATCTTCACTCAGGTCAAATAGCATACTTATTGCAATGAATTCACTGGCACCGAATCACGACCACTTTGAACAGATGGTCTCATAACAGTTGTTTTGGTCATATCTAGTTCAATGAGCTCGATGCAGTTTGTTTGGGCAAGTGGCAACACATCAATCACACTTGGGTACAGAACAAAGAACTGGTCTAATAACATCAGAGTGAGGTGATTACAGTCCGGTCCCAAGCGAACACTAATCTGGTTTGATTGCAATGAGAAAGTCTTATGACTCAAACGTCATCGACCCAACCTCAGGACATGAACCCAATGTACAATTTGGGTTGTGGATGACTTTTGGTTTTGTAGAAGTGAGGTGTTAAACTGACCTATGGCATGCAAACTGAGGCATGATGTAATAGGAATTATCTGTGCGTGATCTCTGAACCAACATACTTGTTATATTTCTAATGTTCTATTCTATCTGTAACACAGACTTCTCAAATGGTTATTCTTCAGCAATGAATAAAGAGCATTTTCAGGCCCACGGTTGTAGGTTGGTTAGCAATGTGGCCTCGCACCTCCAGGGTCGATGGTTGTATTCCTGTCTTGGGTATGTATGGGTGAAATTTTTATGTTCTCCCCATGCTTGATGGGTTTCCTCTGCATACTTGGCATGGTTTTCTTCCACAGTCTAAAGACGTGCAGAGTAGGCTAACTGGCCTTCCCAAATTGCCCATATAGTGTGTGAATGAGTGTGTATTGTGTGTGGGTGTGCATGTATGCCATAGAACCCAGCCACTGCATGTAGTGCTGTTTCTAAGCCCGGTTGAGCATTGCAACAGGATGAGTATCTGATGTAAAACCTGCAACAGAACTTCAAACTTCAATTGGATCAAATGTGGATCCAATGTGGATAAAAAGAAGAAAAAAAAATATATATATATACACGTGGACAAAATTGTTGGAATCCCTTCGGTCAATGAAAGAAAAACTCACAATGGTCACAGAAATAACTTTAATCTGACAAAAGTAATAATAAATAAGAATTCTATGAATTTTAACCAATGAAAGTCAGACATTGCTTTTCAACCATGCTTCAACAGAATTATAAAAAAAAAAATGAAAACTCAAAAACTCATGGAACAGGCCTGGACAAAAATGATGGCACCCCTAACTTAATAGTTTGTTGCACAACCTTTTGAGGCAATCACTGCAATCAAACGATTCCTGTAACCGTCAATGAGACTTCTGCACCTCTCTGCAGGTATTTTGGCCCACTCCTCATGAGCAAGCTGCTCCAGTTGTTTCCGGTTTGAAGGGCGCCTTTTCCAGACAGCATGTTTCAGCTCCTTCCAAAGATGCTCAATAGCATTGAGGTCAGGGCTCATAGAAGGCCACTTTAGAATAGTCCAATGTTTTCCTCTTAGCCATTCTTGGGTGTTTTTAGCTGTGTGTTTTGGGTCATTGTCCTGTTGCAAGACCCATGACCTGCGACTGAGACCCAGCTTTCTGACACTGGCCAGCACATTTCTCTCTAGAATCCCTTGATAGTCTTGAGATTTCATTGTACCCTGCACAGATTCAAGACACCCTGTGCCAGATGCAGCAAAGCAGCCCTAGAACATAACAGAGCCTCCTCCATGTTTCACAGTAGGGACAGTGTTCTTTTCTTGATATGCTTCATTTTTCCATCTGTGAACATAGAGCTGATGTGCCTTGGCAAAAAGTTCCATTTTTGTCTCATCTGTCCATAGGACATTCTCCCAGAAGCTTTGTGTCTTGTCAACATGTAGTTTGGCATATTCCAGTCTGGCTTTTTTATGATTTGTTTTCAACAATGGTGTCCTCCTTGGTCGTCTCCCATGTAGTCCACTTTGGCTCAAACAACGACGGATGGTGCGATCCGACACTGATGTTCCTTGAGCATGAAGTTCACCTTGGATCTCTTTAGAAGTCTTTCTGGGCTCTTTTGTTACCATTCGGATTATCCGTCTCTTTGATTTGTCATCAATTTTCCTCCTGCGGCCACGTCCAGGGAGGTTGGCTACAGTCCCATGGATCTTAAATTTCCGAATAATATGTGCAACTGTAGTCACAGGAACATCTAGCTGCTTGGAGATGGTCTTATAGCCTTTACCTTTAACATGCTTGTCTATAATTTTCTTTCGAATCTCCTGAGACAACTCTTTCCTTCGCTTCCTCTGGTCCATGTTGAGTGTGGTACATACCACGTCACCAAACAACACAGTGACTACCTGGAGCCCTATATATAGGCCCACTGACTGATTACAAGATTGTAGACACCTGTGATGCTAATTAGTGGACACACCTTGAATTAACATGTCCCTTTGGTCACATTATTTTCAGTATTTTCTAGGGGTACCATCATTTTTGTCCAGGCCTGTTCCATGAGTTTATTTTTTTAAATAATTCCGTTGAAGCATGGTTGAAATGCAATGTCTGACTTTCATTGGTTAACATTCATAACATTTTTTTAAATTATTACTTTTGTCAGATTAAAGTTATTTATGTGACCATTGTGAGTTTTTCTTTCACTGACCGAAGGGTACCAACAATTTTGTCCACGTGTGTATATATTGCTGTGTGCAAGTACAGTATGCATGTCTCTTGATCAGTTGAATTTCACACAGTTATTTGGGTTGAGATAAAACATCTATTTGCACCAGGATTTACCCACACAGATAAGTCTCCTTCCACTGTTTCTTTCTTCCTTGCTCGCCCCCCCCCCCCCCTCAAACTTTTGAGCATATTTCTGTGCATAAGTCAACACCTGGCCTGCCTGAGCTCAATGCCATACTCAGTTAAATATTTGCCCGGATCAAGCAGCAAATTGAAGCAAGGTGCAATTTCCTCTGGTCTGATTAGTGGTGATTTTGTGGTGTCTGTTTAAGCAGTCTGCCTGAAGGCACAATGAGGTGGCACAGAAGTGCTGAAAGAAACAAGATGTGCGCACTGGGAATACTGATAGAAAGCCTATAGGAAAATGGGCGAATGATACGCATCAGAGCAAATCAGCAGTCCTTTAGACAGACTGCACTCTGTCTTTGATAAAGATGTGTGGAATTAATTTGACTGCCTGCTTCAACAATGCTACAGTCATTATAGAAAAGATTGGCATTGAATAATGCAGACATGGTGTATATGTGTGTAATATGTGTAGCATATGATTTCGATTGGTCTGAGTCTGCGAAGCAGCTGTAAGACATTCCTGACTATTTTTATGCTCTAAAAAGAATGAAGAAAATGTGAAAATGAAAACACGAGAGCTAAGAGGAACTCCACCCCAACCCCCCATGTCTTTCCTATCTCTCTGTCTCTGTCTCTCTCTCTCTCTCTCTCTCTCTCTGAGATAGTCGTGAGCTGCTGCTGAAAGACACGGTTTGTTGGAATGTGCTAAAAGGCTGCCCAGCTGTACTTATCCATAACTCAGCACTGCCTTCTCAAACACAATCACTTTCAATTAGCATTTATTTTAGCTCACTTTCTTCTTACTGTCTGGTAACTTTCACTACTCTTACTCATCCATCACCCTACTAATAGCCAAGGCCTTGAAGTGATTATTCGATGATAGTTTGGTTCACACACTTTTTAATAGCATGGATATAAATCCCATGATCTATGTAACTTCACCTTTTTTCTCTTGCCACATACCCAGAAGGCTGATGATTTATATGCTTGCATTTAGTGATAAAAAAAAGACCTCATGCGTGCACATTTTATATTATTAGATATGAAGACAAATTATTTCTTATTTCAGCTTGTTTGCCCTCTTTACTGCTATAAAAACCTTTACGTTTCTGAGTAAGACGTCCACCATTGGCATTTTAGACATTTGTGCTCATTCAGCTACAAGAAAATTAGTGCAGTCAGAATGCCTGGGTGTCAGAATGTCAGACTAGGGTCTTGGGGTCTAGGGTGCAAACCATGCTAAGATTTACACCAGTGGTGGGGTTTAGGACAGGGTCTGTGCAGGCCACTAAATTTCTTCCATACTGTGCAAAAGTATTGAGTCACCCTACATTTCTTCATATTTTGTCATTGACTTTTTTGTCATGTTTAAAGTAGTCTTGAGGAATAGTTCTCCAGGCTTCCTGAAGGCCTTTTTTTATTAGCTCTTATTTTCAGTCCAGTCCCTGTTTTAGAGGAAATGTTTCTTGTTTGTCAAGCCACACAGTGACCTATGAATAATTTCAACATAAAAAAACATGTAACGTACCTATAAGTCATGAACCAGGTGCAGATGATGATGGATGATTAGTATACTGGTGATGCTGAATAGGAAGTGGTTGGAACAGATGAGAGGGGAAATAAGGGGGCTGCTGCTGTTTTTATTATTTCTTTAGGGAGTCTGTCACCATAATTAATTTGTTAATCTATATAATGGAATTTTTATTTGAATAAATGAGTGGTCACTTCAGACTTTTTCACAGTATTGTATACTTCAAGCATTGTGTACTTCAAAAGAGTTTAAGAAAGGCTCATATAAGGGTGTTTTGGCCATATTATTTAGAATGTTGAGCTAACGTGTTTTAAATGGAAATGAAAACAGATATGAATGGGAGGTGCATTACTATTGTTCATTGAGACTGAGATCTCATGGGATAGAAGGAATAATTGAAGTCTTTTATTTTTATGTGTGCTTGAGGAAGTTGTCTAATGTTGTTGTTGTTAATCTTTCGGCTGCACCCGTCGAGGGGTCGCCACAGAGGACCATCCGATCCGCACACAACTTGGCACAGGTTTTACGCCGGATACCCTTCCTGATACAACCCTCCCATTTCATCCAGGCATGGGACTGGGGTTTGGGCATTGGCTGCTGCCTGATGTGAAGCTTAAATAAATATTTTGGGAGGTTGCGTAAATGCCTGTGGTGCTACCTAAATAACTGTCTTATTCTGAGCTTGGTTGAATATTAAAACCGAAGAATTTCATTAAACTATCTCAGGCAGGTACAATAACAAAAACAACACCAGGAAAAATATTTGTGAACTGTTAATTCTGTATATAAATTATTAGACATTTCCAGTTCATATTAGCATATGCTTTTCCTGTACTTTCATCAGCCTCTTTATGCACTCTGTACCTTTTATACATGGCATAACAATAAAGCTTTACTCCTATTCAGCCACTCTTTATTTATTATTTTACTCTTGTTATTTCTCTTCCGAATAACCCAGCCTATTGTGCTTTATTCATTTCAGCTGTACTTTGTAGAGTAATAGTAGAATAGTGTTCTTTTATGCTATGAGGCACATAAGATGGCAATTTTGTGAGTTTCATGTGGGCAGCACAGTTGTGTAGTGGTTAGCATTGTGGCCTCACACCTCCAGGGCTGAGGGTTCAATTCCTGCCTCGGGTCTGTATGCATTGAGTTTGCATATTCGCCCCTTGCTTGGGGGGTTCCTTCCGAGTGTAGTTTTTTTCTCCCACAGTCCAAAAACATGTAGATTAGGCTAATTGGTGTTCCCAAATTGCCCATTGTGTGTGTGTGGTATAGAGAATGAGTGAGTTAAAGAGTTGAATCAAAGGTGTTGTAGAGAAGATGCAAAAATATATAAAACTATATCCACTAGAACAAAACATCAAAATGTAGAATGAGTTCTTTATTTTATCGCTCTGGGGGAACTAACGGGTTTCTACAAGAGAAGAATCTCTTTTTGCACTGGATTTCATGTAGAACCCATTCATAAACTTAGGGAGGATTTCCCAAACTAGACGTCACAACCTCTAGTTAATACAGTAGAAGTGTTTGATTTTAAAAAGTCTCCATTTTTATTCATTTATTGTTCTTTTTTTGTAATAATTTTACAAATGAATGTTAAAGATATCAAAACATATTAATAAGTCTCTGGGTTAAGATTTTGAACAGTTACTAGGACTCACTTTTGGACAAGCCATATTGTATTAAATACAAACCATTTTACTTACTTTATTTATTTATTTATTTATTTATTTATTTATTTATTTATTTTATGAGTTTGACATGTAGCACTAGCATACTGTACGTCAGCAATAAAACTGAACAGATTTTCCCCTCATCTACTTTGGTTAAAAATACTTTTGTTTTCTATTTTTATTGTTACTTAAAGGGCGTCCTATTCTAATCTTTTACTAAACATCTTTTCAATTACAGTTAGTGTTTGAACTGCATGTGGGACGTTCAAGTCAAACTCGGACTGCCTGCTTCATGTCTGAAATGCCCTCACCTTGCATAAAATCGATAAACATTTTACGATTGGAAGTTTAGCAGACAGGGCTGTATTGTTTTGATGTGCTATTTAGTAAATGTCGGTTTAAATGTTCTGGCAGCACATGCATGCAAAGTCATGCATCAAGTATAAAACAAACAGGCGGTTGTTTCATCAAGTAAAGGACCCATTGTTGGTTAAAAGGCAGTTTTAGTCTAGGCATATTTTAGTATTTTCTTCCACTAGTAAATTATTTGATTATAAAATTGAGAAAATATGAATGATAAATGAACAGTTCTCTATTCAAATGGGTAAGAAAGTGTTGATTCGTTTTCAATAAGTGAAGCTTAGGCAGTAGATTGTCTGCAATGTTTATATTAATGTGTTCATTTAAATGTTATCATTGGTATACTAATAGCTTTCCCAGAGATTCCACATAAGTAAACTGAAGAAAAAAAATAAAACATTTATTTAGCTTGTTTGGAAGGAATCTAAAGAATCAGTGATTTTTATTACTCAGAAGGAAAGTTCTGACACTAAGCATCTGTAAACAGTCGTTCACTCACCAGCCACTTGTTTTTTTTTTTTTTTCTTTCTTTCTCTTGAAGTTAGTTATGTTGTCATGTTACCAAGTATTATTCATGGCATTATTCATGAGGGCTCATAGACCCTACATTCACATCTAAGAGTGTTATGGCAGATACCCAACACCAACTACATCCAACTGCTGATCAAAGTCTACAGGCACTTTTCCTCCATGCAACTTAAAAGGGATTTAATGAGATGGCCAGCCTTGAATCAGTTCCTGCCAAATAGTAATCTCATCTCATTTACCTTTACTCAGCATTCTTACTTTGAATTTTGTATTTTTTTTATTTTCTCTATCAACCTGATTTACCAGTGTGGCTCTGTTCGGCACAAAGAGGTACTTGTGCACATTTTTTGGAAGAATCATTTCTACACAAGTGACTTTAAACAAACTACTAGACATAATCACTCATCTGATTGAGGAAAATGTTAGTGTTCGTGGATGCGGCGTCGAACGATGACAGTTTAGGGCCCTAAATGAGACAGAAGAGTGTTTGTAAAAATCCAGAGCCCTGTAGGCACTTTCATTTAAATGTGAATGGGGGGTAGGTTGAAGCCCTTTCGTTTTGGCTTTGGTAAAGTTTATTGTTATGTCTACTTTCGGAGGTGTTACCTTACATGCTGGGTAGTGGGTAACGTTCAGTTTTGCACCTCTTTCCCACTGTCATACTCAATCCCTCAAGGTTTCTCTTGCTTGAATACTCTGTTATAATCTGCTGCCTGAGAAGTGCAGTTTAATATGACATTTAAGGAATGTCAACTTTTAACATGGATAAATTATATATATATATATATATATTTTTTTTTTTTTTTTAATGTAGAATTTCTTTATTTGGCCCAAAACCTATTTTAAAATATATGAATATATAGTGTTACTCTCTTCACACTGTAGCTTGGATTGCATCCCATCTTTTTATCTTTAAGTCAAACCGATAGACGTTAAGTAACAGAACAAACATTTTTTATACATTTTTTAAAGAATAAATTGCATTATATAAAATGTTTTCTTAACCCATAATAAAACAAAACTGTCAACACTCTACATCATCAAAAAATAAAAACACCCATGTTCACTTTCTTAGTGTAAAATATGCGCCAAATGGGCGGAGGTGGAAGCCTTCATAAATCACAGCATGTCATAAATGCCTAAAATGCTTTTTTTCTCCTATACATATCAAGTTGTTATTTGTCATTATGATATATGTACATGTCAGTTTCCATTATAAAGCTTAAATGTTAAATCACACTGTATTTAAAAAAAAATTTCCTCAAATTGTTTTTTTTTCTTATATTAAAAAAAATTCTTAGCTTCTAGATGAAATGCATTCATTTATGTTTGAAAATGGTAAAATATATTTTTTGCTTTTTTTACAGAGAATTTCTGTCCTTGTGAACTGAACAAAACATCCCTATATTTTTTTAGTAAGCATGTTTAGTTGTAGCTTGGTCTATAGTTTTTATGGCAAATACAAATTCAAAAGTTCAGTTATGAAAACCAAAATTGAGTCTTTGAATTGTTTCTGACTGGCAAAGAATACTAGTTTTTTGAAGTAAGATGATCCTGAATAAATAAAGGAAGTACGCGATGCATTTCAGGAATTTGTGCTTTATATGGATAAGACAGGAAGGCATGGACATGCATGTAATAGGGCTAAGGTTGTCCAATCACCTGCTCATTTGCCCTCATGGAGCAACAGCTTCTCATAATGGTCTACTATTTATACTTAATTTAAGTTCATAATTTATGTACTCCTTCTTCTTTTTCTTTGATCCCTATAGATCAGGTCATTCACTCTTTGGTTTTGGTTATAATATTGTTCTTCTTCCAAAGGCACCATTTGAGTGATGCTAACTCTGACATTGTCTGACTGATTCTGACATTGTCTGACTGATTCTGTTATGATCTCGGTGGTTAATATCACAACTTTCTCCTGCACAAGCAAACCCAGGTATTTGAACGTTTGGACCTGCTTGATTTAGACCTTGTTAAGACCTTTACTGGTGATCCATCTCTGGTCATAACTTTAGTCTTCTCTGCATTTGGCAATGGTGGATCTGCTGGAATAGGATGGCAGTTGCTTGAGCATTGGTGTCGTCAAGAATGGAGCACTGGCCCTTGCCTGCTTTACTCATAATGGCATCAATCACGGTGGCATCAAATAGTTTACATCCACTTGGCCATATTCAAAATATTTTTTATAATAAAATGAGTTCTAGGATGAATACTCTTGATTTATCAATCCAATAAATATGTCATTCAACAGAAATAAAAGAAAATAAAGGAAATAGATTTTTTTAGAGGTAGCTTGAAAAAAGAGAATACTTTTAATGCCTTTATTTTTAAAGGGGCTTTTAAAGCTTTTGGAGAAATCTTCTTTCTGAGATTATGTCACTTAAAAAAGTCACATTATCTTTGAATTTTTCACTTTTGGGCTGCCTAGTATTAATAATAATAATAATAATAATAATAATAATAATAATAATAGTAAAAGTATACTAAGCAGGCAAACATGCATTGTACATACAGTAGGACACGTTAGAAATGCAAACCTGCTCGGTATAATTTATAAAGTATAACATTATTTGGTAAATTAAAAACATAAAAAATATAATTCCTTATGAACTCAAATGTAAAATAGTGAACCCTTTGTCAGAATGTACGTCTGCAGCATGTAGCATGCACAAAAGTGTCATTTATGTTATACACACGTGGACAAAATTGTTGAAAAGAAAAACTTACAATGGTCACAGAAATAACTTTAATCTGACAAAAGTAATAATAAATAAGAATTCTATGAATGTTAACCAATGAAAGTCAGACATTGCTTTTCAACCATGTTTCAACGGAATTATTTTTAAAAATGAACTCATGGAACAGGCCTGGACAAAAATGATTGCACCCCTAACTTAATAGTTTGTTGCACAACCTTTTGAGGCAATCACTGCAATCAAACGATTCCTGTAACTGTCAATGAGACTTCTGCACCTCTCTGCAGGTATTTTGGCCCACTCCTCATGAGCAAGCTGCTCCAGTTGTTTCCGGTTTGAAGGGTGCCTTTTCCAGACAGCATGTTTCAGCTCCTTCCAAAGATGCTCAATAGGATTGAAGTCAGGGCTCATAAAAGGCCACTTTAGAATAGTCCAATGTTTTCCTCTTAGCCATTCTTGGGTGTTTTTAGCTGTGTGTTTTGGGTCATTGTCCTGTTGCAAGACCCATGACCTGCGACTGAGACCCAGCTTTCTGACACTGGCCAGCACATTTCTCTCTAGAATCCCTTGATAGTCTTGAGATTTCATTGTACCCTGCACAGATTCAAGACACCCTGTACCAGATGCAGCAAAGCAGCCCCAGAACATAACAGAGCCTCCTCCATGTTTCACAGTAGGGACAGTGTTCTTTTCTTCATATGCTTCATTTTTCCGTCTGTGAACATAGAGCTGATGTGCCTTGGCAAAAAGTTCCATTTTTGTCTCATCTGTCCATAGGACATTCTCCCAGAAGCTTTGTGGCTTGTCAACATGTAGTTTGGCATATTCCAGTCTGGCTTTTTTATGATTTGTTTTCAACAATGGTGTCCTCCTTGGTCGTCTCCCATGTAGTCCACTTTGGCTCAAACAACGACGGATGGTGCGATCCGACACTGATGTTCCTTGAGCATGAAGTTCACCTTGGATCTCTTTAGAAGTCTTTCTGGGCTCTTTTGTTATCATTCGGATTATCCGTCTCTTTCATTTGTCATCAATTTTCCTCCTGAGGCCACATCCAGGGAGGTTGGCTACAGTTCCATGGATATTAAATTTCTGAATAATATGTGCACCTGTAGTCACAGGAACATCTAGCTGCTTGGAAATGGTCTTATAGCCTTTACCTTTAACATGCTTGTCTATAATTTTCTTTCGAATCTCCTGAGACAACTCTTTCCTTCACTTCCTCTGGTCCATGTTGAGTGTGGTACATACCATGTCACCAAACCACACAGTGACTACCTGGAGCCCTATATATAGGCCCACTGACTGATTACAAGATTGTGGACACCTGTGATGCTAATTAGTGGACACACCTTGAATTAACATGTCCCTTTGGTCACATTATTTTCAGTATTTTCTAGGGGTACCATCATTTTTGTCCAGGCCTGTTCCATGAGTTTATTTTTTAAAATTTCTCTGTTGAAGCATGGTTGAAAAGCAATGTCTGACTTTCATTGGTTAACATTCATAGAATTTTTAAAAATTATTACTTTTGTCAGATTAAAGTTATTTCTGTGACCATTGTGAGTTTTTCTTTCATTGACCGAAGGGTACCAACAATTTTGTCCACGTGTGTATACTTATTGTCATAATCATGGCTCTATAATATAGTATCTAGTTGTATGATAATTTGCACACACAAATTAAATTAATTTCTTTTCTGATTGGAACCAATGAAAATAAGCAAAAATTGTTTGTAGAGAGGAAATATGTTTACACACATTACAATGTAAAATCATTACATTTATGATTTTAGCCTCATGTAGCTTACATATTGATATTATGTCAGTTTTACTAAAATAAAATTGTTCTATTACAAAAAAAATATTGTAAATATTGTTATATTATTACAATATGATGATTATGATGAGTATTATTATTATTATTATAACTTATTCTATTTAATGAGTTTAACATAAGGGTAAAAATGTTTTACCATTATTTACCTTAATTTTTTAAATTACATTTACTTGAGTGTAAATTCTGTTCTTAATTTAAATATATTGATAAAAGAATCACATTTTTCAGTATAAATTTTTTTTCACATTTTTCACACATAAATACATACTGATGCACAGATTATTATAATATGATATGGTCATAATTTATTATCGTACAGAACAGTCTAACTTGAGCTGTATTCAAAATGTTTCTGGTATTTATTCCTATGCAGTGAATGTTTTTGACTCTTGCATTTCCTGTGCAGTACTGATGAAATATGATTTTCTGAATAAATTACTCAGTGGGCTAACTTTCACAATGATTCCACTTGAACTCTGGAAAGGGTGGGGCCTGCACACTATCACATGCAGGAGCAGACACTGCCCTGAGTAATTTATTCATAGCTTTGTGGTGTTTCACTTTATTTTGCCATCTATTTTTTATTACAAGGAAGAAAATGACTCATAGTGCAGAGGGTGTGTGTTCATTAATACTGCATACTGAGTGTGGCCTTTCTCCTTCAATGAAAAGCTTATAGAGAAATCTCCTATTGTCATTTTGGCCGTATGCATTAAAAATAGTAGTTGATCCCTGAGGCATCCCAGAGTTTTATATCATTCATATATATCTTATAATCATATATCACCCTATTTATGAGTTTGTTTGTTTTTTGGTTTCGTTGAACTGTCATAAAGGAGACCAATTTCAGCATGCCATATTACGACATGGGGAGGGGGGGGGGGGGGGGGCGGGACTGCACAGGAAGAGATATTACTGTGTTATTAGGTGCTGTGGCTTTTCTTGGCAAACTCTAAAGGATGTGGTGGAGATTAAGGCCTGGTAAAGGAAAGGTACACACCTTATCTCTCTTAAATCCACACCATTTTCCTTTTTGAGGATGGCTGATGCTTCTACAGCTGGGTTCCATCAGAGTGGAAATTATGCTTTGTTCGTGTCTGGAGAGAGCCAATGCATCTGTCCTCATTGCAGAGAGAAACCCAATACCCGTGGCTATGAGAAATCATTTGGTCCATCTCCTGTGCCTGCAGTGACAGCAGGTAGAGACTCCGTGTCTCACTTTCTGGCACAATACAGTACCATGAAGATTTTAATGATTTTTTTTCTATATTAAAAAAGCAAAAAAAAAAAAAAATTCCACAATTTTTAAGACTTGTCAGATGGCAGATGTCTGAGTGGGCTTTAGCTTAATAGCTGACCTCAACACTCTCATTTTCCCCAAACTCTTTGACACAATGTCTCTTCTCCACCCAAACACTGGGTGGTTTGAGTGGGCACACTTGAACCACAGAGATGAAGAATGGAGAAGGCAGGGCCCAGAGGAAGTGAGTAGGTATGGGCATATGGTTCTGTTTTTTGTGTCCATACTATAGATGTATATACAGTAGTGGGTATTATGTGTGGGTGACCACTGAATACATTGGCTGAGAAAGTGCTGAGTGGTTTCTTATTGACCCTGGAGATTTCAAACAAAATCAAGACTAGCCTTTGCTCTTTGGGGTAAAGAAGCTAGAGAACTAATCTGTGATTTTTTTTTTTTTTTTTTTTTGGAAATAATCTCTGAGTAGGACAAAATGAGAAGAACTTTATTCTACATACAGATGTTAATAAGAGCAGAAAAAGTTGCTCTATAGTGTAACTTCACAATGTAAGATAAATGCATTTTCTTTCCCTTTTCTTTAATAATGAGAGAGAGAGAGAGAGAGAGAGAGAGAGAGAGAACAGATGCATGTTCATTTCTAGCAATACCCCATCGCTAATACTGTATTTTATTACCTGGTTAATGTGTCTAAGTTCACTAAGCTTAATTTAGACAGAGTTTGATGACAAGATTCAATTTTATAGGACTGTAAAAATGAAATAAGACATGGCAGTTATAATGGAGTGGTAAGGAGATGAGAGAAGAGAAACGGAAAGGAAAATGAGAAAACGGTAATTTCTTGTAAAGCATCTAATTAAATTCTTTTTTTCTTTTGTCTTTTTTACATTATTATCTATCAATGGTCAAAAAGTTTATACTGTCTGAATACACTGCCACACTATCCACTATCACGGACAGGGCATATACAGTACTGTACAGTATCAGCTTTCAACAGTTTTCTGTCCATATTGTACAAATGTAACAGATGATATGTACAGTTTATGTTAAAAAAACAAACAAAAAAACAAATTAACAAAAGAAAAAAATCAGGTTAAGAAAAAAGAGAGGAAATGTGTACAAGAAGCCCATTCACCGTAAATTTTGTCATGTTTAACAGAAAGATTTTAGCAGATTATAGGGCTCAGACCAGTTTACTCTACAAGAATAATGAGCATTTCTCTCATCTCAGCCTTTCACACAGCTAACGCCTTTCCTCTCTGCTGAATGTGCAAAACCTCTCTAGCCTGTATTTCCATATCTAAGAGGGCTTTCAGGTGGAATTAGCTCTGGCTTGCGCTTAGCACTTTAAAGGATCTTATTTACTAAGACGACGAGTCAGTTAACAAGTGGTTTACACACACACGCACACACACACACACGCACACACACACACGCACACACTCACACGCACACACACACACACACACACACACACACACACACACACACACACACACACACACACACACACACACACACACACACACACACACACACACACACACACACATTATGTTTTGCCTGATTTACAAGTGTTTCTGGATTAACAAGTGCAATCTTAAATCCTTTAAAAAGTGATAACCGTATCTAATATGTTATGACTAGGAAAAGCTATAAAAATCTGCCTGATCATAAGCATCTTAATGATAGAATAAGCTGGCTATAAGATAAGGTTCTTTTAGGTGAGCTGGTAAAGTGTCACTGGTGAAACCCTGCAATATTACATTACATTTGACGTATTTATCTGCTTATGAAATGTCTTGTATTTTACTACTTATATAAGTATGAAACGCATTGTTAGAGAATGTAGTCTTGGTTTTTCAATTTACCAAAGACAGGATTTTAAGTGAGTGATTTCATTTGTATGATACAATTCTTAGCATAATGCTAGCAGTCTTTTAGAGTGGTTATATACAATATACTGTATTAACCTAACATTAGCTATCTTGGGCCAGTTGTGTTGCATCACATTAAAATGTAGCATTAAAATGAGTCGAATATGTAGCAACATATTTGCTAACAAAAAAAAAGCTGCTATTGATTCATACTTAGACAACCTTTTATGTCACCTTTAAGATGAAAAAATAAAGGCTAGGAGTGATGTCTAGTGATATATTTGTGTGTGTGTATACAGTAGCCATCCATCTAGGATCCTCTGTTGTCCAACTCAACATGGAGGCCCATAGTGATTGCAATTTTATTTATTCCCAGTTACATAACCGTGGTAGGACCTCTGGTCAACATTCATATGCACATTCACACACTATGGGCAATTTGGGAATGCTGATTAGCCTAATCTGCCAGTTTGGTCTGTGGGAGAAAACCAGAGTACCTGGAGGAAAACCACCAAGCACAGGGAGAACATGCACACAGTCCTGAGGCAGGAATTGAAACCAGACCCTGAAGGTGCAAGGCTACCATGCTAACTACTAAGCCACTATGCTGCATTAAACAGTACAGACACACATTTTTACACAATACTGATGCTTCAGTAGTAACATAAGCAGAAAATCTATGACTAATTTAATATTCTTTTGTCCATTTATTTTATGAATGTTTAACCAAATTTACTCAGTGTAGTTTGGGTAATCTTAGGACTAGCATTACAAAATAATGCTAAAAACTATAAACTATTCATTCTTTCATTGCTCATTTCATTTTTAGCTCTTCAACATTCTATGTATCCCAGTAGGCAAAGCAGATCAATTCCAGGAGATGCGTACAGAGAAAGCCTAGAGCTCAGTCATCTGATCACAGCACAGCAGAATTTCTGGGAACAGACTTGGACGGGCTGTGTGACGCCTTGCTGCCTTGGAGACAGTTCACTGCTTTAATGTTCCTAATGTAACGTTAGAGGTCTGGGGTCATGGAGAAAGATGGCTATGTAGACTCATTTAGTCAGTCAGCACCGTGTTTATGTCTCATGAGACTACAAGCTGTTATTATGTGTAATTGCTGGTGAACAGTAACTTATTTGTGTTTTTATTTGGTCAGTGGAGGGATACTTGTGGGCAGAAGATGCTGCATCAATTCATATTAAAGTCTAATATTAAATCGCAAGCCAACAAATGAATGAATTAATCAATGAATCAGGGAAAACCATTGGAAAGTTGCAAAATTTACAAAATTACTTCATCTCACCAATGCATTTTCTTATAATTAACCTGAATAAGGCAGTTTAAGGAACTGCCCTCTGTACTGTATGTCTCATGATCAGGGAGCACACACACAGTACACTAAAGTCTGAATTTAACTTGTTTTTTTTTTTTAATGGATATTGATATACTTATTTTGCCCTGTAATGGATTGGCACCCCATTCAGGGTGTACCCTGTGTCATGCCTTAAATCTCTTGGGATAGGCCCCTGCAACCCTGTATACAAGATAAAGTGGTATAGACGGTAATGACGATGATATACTTATTTTTACAGTATATTGATGATTGGACATCTTGTTAGGTACATAAATTTGATGGTAGATGTGCGAGGTGGTTTCAACAAGGACCAGCGCACAGTCACAGGGAGAACCGACCTTTATAAGTCACCGTGCCAAAAGACATCATTCTGAGTACATCGTGAGCTGTGCAACTGGTGCGATTCTGACTATGTGCATTACCATGTCGGCGATCTTATCATGGACATCAAGTTAGAACAAAAACCGAACGTGAAATTCTGTGGGAAACTGTTAAAAGTTGCCACAAAGACATTTGACAAGATTTGGCAAGTCAACGGCGATGCTGGAATGACTCGTTTGAGGTGTGAGGAGTGGCACATGCACTTTAAGGGTGGAAGAACATCACTGGAAGATGATTAGAGATCAGGAAAACCTCCAACGAGCTCGACATCCTGAAAAAGTGAAAACCATTCAGCAACTTGAGCATGATGATCATCAGAGAACTTCCACGTCCACCCTACTCGCCAGATAATAATAAAGCATTAATAAGTTAGTAATTAATAATATAGTACTTTCTTGTAGACAGAGCTAATCTCAAAACTTTTTTTCACACTATGCGTGTGATTTCTGTTGAATCATTTGTGCCATGTTCTCTACGAGACTCATCTTATCTGTAAACCCTCCTAAAAGCAAATCTATATTTGGACTATGGCAAGTTTATTTTTGCTTGTTTCTGCCTTCATTGTTCCACACATCAGTGGATCCATGTTTCACCATGTTGGTGATGCTGATGACAAAACAAATGTCAAACATCTCCATGCACAACTCTTTATCCACTTGCATTGTTTAAATAGTCGCTTTCTTTCAATAACAAACCCACACCTTCAGAAGTCCAGATTATTATTATTATTATTATTATTATTATTATTATTATTATTATTATTATTATTATTATTATTATTATTATAACAATAATATTTGTTATTAAAGCACTGAAAAACAGAATTTAGTTCAGTAATTATTATTATTATTAATACTACTACTACTACTACTACTACTACTACTACTAATAATAATAATAATAATAATTACTGAGCTAAATTCTGTCTTTCAGTGCTTTTCCGTGACACACACCACATATATTCACACATCCTAAGCTGTTGGCTCTCAAGGGGACTGCTGTTTGGTAGTAACTGTGTGATGTTTGCAGTTTTCTGTCTTGCTCTTTACTCTTCTAGAGCTCACTGCTGAAGGATCGATGCTGTCAATAGCACACGCATTTAGAAGTGTTCATGTGTCACACCATATTAAAACCCAATTACTCAAGTATTCCTGCAGCGCTCAGGCACTGCCAAATGGAAATATGAGGAGGAAACTGCTGACCTGGAGGTCAGGATCAGTGTGCAATAGTTCACTCCACTGGGGCGGCAGGGCAGTTATAGGAAAAGAAAAAAACAGCAAGTATTTTTTTTTTTTTTTGTTATGAGTGTACGGCTTAGGCAATAAGTATGACTTATTGTCATGTGCTGTTTGCCTATACGTTGTAAATCTTCTGATAATGTGACAGGAAATGTGTTAACCAGTAGCAGCTATAAGACACTCAGTCACACACTGAAAGTACAGCTTTCTATTCTCTACTCTATCTCTTGCTTTTTAAACATTCTTAATTATATCCACTGTTAATAGTTTTGAACATGACATTTTTGAGAGATAAGACACACCTCTCTTACTCTCAGTCCTTCTCGCAGTCTTCACCTCTTGCGTGCGGCAGGCTAAAAATAAGCGTCTGGGGTGAGGGTTGCGCTGAGCCGAGCAGAAGGATCTATGTCTGGTTTAGACCAGAAGCAGTGCATGGAGACAGCACACAAGTAAGCAGACTAACGGAGCAAATGATCATGGTTTTATTTATAGAGCGAGAACAATACACTTCAATAATAATTTGGAGGGGTTGTAAATGTTGAAGAGTTGTGCACACTGTTGGAAGTTTAACTTTGCAACATTTTTTTAACACTTTAGTGACCGCTAGGAGATGGTGGCACGATGGTGTGTGTGTGTCATGCTCTTATTCGGCACGTTTACTTTTTTTTTTTGAAGACAGCACCATTCTTAAAAAAATATATACCTGCACTTTTTTTTCTTTTTCAATTTGATGAATTGCAGTGCCTGAACAGCTACACACCATGCAGGATAAACGCTGATATGTGCTTCCGTTAAAATGCGCAATATACTCATGCTAAGTAACAAACAAGACAACTGCTGTTTTACATAGCATGAGTATAGTGTGTAAATTGTGTTACTCTCTCTCCTGCTATAGACAATGTATGCATGTCCAATTCTGCACCCTTGTCCTCCAGTCACAGTGTCCTGATGGAAGTCTTTTCTGTCATGCAGGCTGGAATGATGATGGATGTTGGAAATGAGTGTGTGTGTGTGTGTGTATACAGTATGTGCGTGTGCTGGGAGTCCTGGGCATCCTGCACCATCAACCTCCCTTTACTGCACAAAACCTTTTTTTTTTTCATAAAGTATTTAAGCTTTTGCCTAAAAATATTATTATATAATAATATTATTTAATTTGATATAAATGTTCACCCAAGTTTCTTATTCATATTGACCTCTCCTTCCAAAATAAATAATATGGCCTAATATTATAAGGGATGTAGCATGGGGATATCTTTTAACAACCCCACGATCAGAAGTGACATATTGCTTTTATACATCAGTTCTACTACCAGCAAAAATGAATTTGAAGACACCAGACTGCGTTTTTATGTTAGTGTAATCTGATTTAGTTTCAGCTCTCTCTCCAAAACAATGTTTGTATGGGGTTTAGAGTCAGATGTTGCCACATTGCTCACTCCTTACCAAAGTTGATTGAGAATCTGTTTGGTTATTAATTTGTAGACTCGAGTGAAGGCAATGCTTCATGTTGCCATAAATATAATTCATTTGATGACTAGATAATTGTCAAATGTAACAATTTGAAATTGTCCAGCTAGCTCGCACTGAATCAACAGAATTTTGAAGTCTTATTGTATAATTCAATAGTTTATTCAATGTGGAGTGAGTCTGAAAGGGGTTGTGCCAGGACATCCTTATTCATCCACTCATGGAATGACCCTGCCTTGTCCAGTCAGAAATGAATAAAAATATTTGACTGGGTCCCACTGTTGTATTTAATAATTAAGTAAACAAGTAAATAAATAAATAAATAAATAAATGCATGTTTTTGGCTAGCAGCACATTATTATTATTATTATTATTATTATTATTATTATTATTATTATTAAAAGAAAAAAAGAAAGAAGCTAACATGTTGTTGTTTAGCACGAGCAAATTACTAATCACACACACACACACACACACACACACACACACACACACACACACACACACACACACACACACACACACACACACACACACACAATACTACTATTACTACAACTACTACTGATAATGATAATAGTAAAGAACACTACTACTATTATTATTATTATTATTATTATTATTATTATTATTATTATTATTATTATTATTAACTATATTCAGTAAATACATTTATTAACACATTTCGCTAATGAATAAATATATTTAATAATTGTATTCAATAATAATTAAGCAATCCATATAGTTATGTATTTTATATACACTATTATTATGAATATAATAATAATTATTTATATTTTATATATTATAATAAGACATTTTAATGTGTATTTGTTTATTCCTGTGGTGTTGGTAAATATAAAACACTCCAGGGAAAAATAATAACTGCATCATATTGTCATTAATTATTTGACAGTTTTTAACACATTACTAAAAATTATTTAACACATAATTTAAAACTAAGCCTAATGCGCTCTGTGGAACATTTTGACAATATTACTATTTCATCCATTTTATTTTCTTGCTACTTAACAAAACTTGTGCTTTGAAGTATCTACAACACAGAGAGGAAGATCGAGAGACTACATGTGTAATATATTCAGAAACATGGGCGATATAACTAAGCATAAAAAAGAAAAAGTGATGTGACAGAATGTGTGTGTGTGTGTGTGTGTGTGTGTGTGCTCAGATGGGTGGAGGATCTGTTGTGTCAGGCGGTAAAAAGAGAAATCTACCTACAGGATCCTCTCCTTCGAGCCCGTCCCCCTTCCCCTTGCTCTATCCCTCCCTCTCTTGCTCACTTGGCCAGGCTTTCTCACTTGGCTTCACTCTCTCTTCAGCTACGTGCACTGTGGACTTCTGTGTGTGTGTGTATGTGTCTGCTGAGCCTTACAGGGTCCGGTGTTTGTATGAATGCATGTGAGGGAGCTAGTGGAAGTGTTTAGAGCTTTAGTAAGCTTAAGTTCACTTTTGTCTCCGCGTGCTTTCAGCTGAGGTGCTACTTTTACACGGACCAGGACAAAAAAGGAGAGAAGGCAAGGGGAGCAAGTAGAGAACCAGTCTGAGAGCTTGGAAAAGAGCAGACACATACGTACACACATAATACACTGAAGTGTCTTGAGATCCTTTCCTGGTGGTCAGGTTTCTTCTGCCTGGGTTGACCAGTTCACCGAGAGGGATGTGATCGTTGTACGGCTTACACGCTGACTCTACACACATCCATACACCTGCTCCATCCTCAGGTGCTGCTCTGAAGATCTGGACCTCTTTGGGCTCATCATGGACTACGTCTGGGGGATGGCAGTGCTGCTGTGCGGGCTCTGGACACCGCAGAGAGGAGCCGATGCTCAGCGTGCCAAAAGCAACGTGCCCCGACTCAAACTCTCCTACAAAGGTGAGAGCTCTTAATGTCCACTACGGCTGCTGCATGTCCTGCTGGTTTCGTACATCAAACTCAGGTGCAAAACTCACTTTAACTGAGATACATTTTGAAGTCTATATCCATGGTTGTGCAACTAAAGTTTGAACATTCTGCTTTCACACATGTAAAATTATTATAATTGGACTAACATTTAACTATCATAATTATGCTGTTGATTGTATACAGACGCTTGAAATGTTATTTTCGGTATATACGGTATATAATTATTATGTAATGTATAATAAACTTTAAAATATGATATTTTATGTGATATATTATATTAGTCCAATATATATATATATATATATATATATATATATATATATATATATATATATATATTTATTCCAGCTTGATTTGCTTGAAACGTCAGATCTTTCGCAGCTCAGGATTTCATGATTTATTTTCACTTTTGAAGCAGATACGATCACTAGGTTGTTTTTGGTTCTTCTGCATCTTGAAGTCATAATCTATTGCTAAAGTTTGACATTTTCTCAAAAAAAAAAAAAAAAAAAAAAATATATATATATATATATATATATATATATATATATATATATATATATATATATATATAAATAAAATATAAAAGTCAAAAGGCAGACAAGGCCCCTTCACTGTGTGTTAAATTTCTCCGCACATCTTTTTTCAATACAGCAATAAAACATGAAGAGATATCCAAGATTTACGGCTGTGCTCGTTTATTGTACGCTGCTTTAATAAGCACACTCAGGTACATGTGTGCTCAGCGTGTGTGAAACATGAATCGAACTGCACACAGACTGGAACGGTTATAATCTGCACTTTGGCTTGTTTCTGCATATATAATTCAGCTCTTATTATTTTCCATGAGCTCCAAAACACAATACACTGATCTTCCTCACCTTCATCACATGCACCATGGATGACTGATAGCTGACAGTTTTTATTTATTTATTTTTTTATTGCACCTCATTTATTACACAGAATACACCAATTACATCGCAGAATGTGTGCTCTTTTGTGCTTGCATGATAAGACTGCTGGTCTTGGGCACGTGTAACGAGCTCATAACTCTAGCACGGATGACTAATTGAGACTTTTTTTTTTTTTTTCATTTCTGTGGAACAATTTAGTGACGTCGAACTTCTCCCTTCGTCCTCACACGTCACTTTCTGTGTTACGGTTGAGCAAAATGAACTGACTGAAAAAAAAAAGGTAGATAATGAGAGATAGGATAGCAAGATGACGATAACGGCAGGAAGAAAAGAAGAAAAGTGTCATTATTTTTGTCAGTTTCCTGACAGCTCCTCATTAGCTAGATAGTGGAAAATTACATCTTTATGCACTCTGTAAAGCTGCGCGCCTGACAGACGCTGTTGAAACGGTAATGTCTCTGAGGCAACGAATACTGACACCTACAGGCACCTTTCTGTACTCAGCATAGAATTAAACCTGTGAATGTGTGTGTGCATGTGCATGTGTGTGTCAAACGTCTGCATATGTTCAATATGATCAACATGAATAAAACTTGTTATTAAAAAAGTGTCAGATTTTATTTTGAGTAGAGATAGAGGAGGGCGAAGAAATAGGATTCTGTGGAGTGAAATATAACAGAGCGGGGAAAAAAACCCTGTGTTTCTCAAATGTTCTTTGGATTCTTGTCTGTTCTATTATTCCCCAGTAAATCTATATTTAGTCTATTCTAAGGCTTAAAGAATAGTTTTTTTTTAATTAATTTTTTTTTTTTTTAGGATTCTACCCAAAACCAAAAGTAAAAACGTATGTTAGTGTTTGATATAGACTAGACTTAGTGAAGGACACTTTAGCCTTAAGCATACTGTGGGTTTTTTCTTCTTCAGGGGAAACGTGTCATAAATTGCAAGTAACATCTCCAATAAAATTATAATTCCGGGTTTTTAGGATAGTTCAGTGTTTTCCAAGTGTTTTCCAACACTGGAACTATGTAACATGCTTTTACTCAAATAATTTGAGAAAAACAAACATGTTCCTTAATATTTCATTTCCCAAATCAACTTAAAACTTTCTTCTTGTAGCTCTTACAACTCAGAGCATTTTAGCTATTGTTACTACTGCTATTGCTACTGTGTTTTTTTATATATATATATATATATATATATATATATATATATATATATATATATATATATATATATATATATATATATGACTCAGGATTGTGCAGTACAGAGTGACATATTCTTTATTTTCACCACAAACATAGGTAACATGATGAACACATTTTTAGTTCATTTTAACCAACTATGCAAACATCTTTATTGTTGTTTTCAGTTGTCCTAAAAAAATATTAATATGCTCATTTTGAGAGTTTAAAATTTTTGTGACGTCATTCTCATATGGTAGCGGGAAAATTTACCCTTTATAAAAGTAATGATCACTTTTATTCTACACAACATATCCCAAAACCAAATAAAAAATAATAATTTTAAGTCTTAAGCCTCTTCTTTAACACACATCTGTAATGCTTCCAAATAAGTAAAAAACAACAACAACAACAACAACAAAAAAACGGTTAATCGTCATTGACCTAGTCGTGTTGCCGGCACGTATCTGTGCCGCTTGAGTTTAAGAGAGGCCTTTGTTGTAGAGTTCTTCTAGAAGACGTTTGTGGAGGACAAAGCTTCTATTGAGGGTCAACATAGAATAGACAATATGTTGAACTTTGAAATTTTTAAATTTTTAATGCTGCAACACCTGGAATAAGTCAAATGGACTTAAGGGTTCTGTGGTGGTTCTTTGTTGTTAAGGCAAACCTGTCAGAAAAAAATATTTAAAGGTGCTTTAAATATAATGTTTAAAATATTTAAAAGATTTAAGACCATGTTTATTTAGAAAAAAAAAAACCTTGTATACTCCTTATATAATAATATTCACATTATATTATTATTATTATTATTATTATTATTATTATTATTATTATTATTATTATTATTATGTTATGATAATGCTCCACCATAATAATTATAATACTTATTATTATTATTTGTGCAATGTCATTACAAAAAGATACAAGGCATGTTTACTTTATTAAGTCTAACCACTATGTTCACTGATATCGTCAAACCACTTTTCCATGTAATGAGAAGAAAAGTGCATGCAGGGACACTCCTGAGGAGAGGAATCGGACCCTAAATTGTGGAATCCACTACTGTATATAGGGATGTATCGCTATGTATCGCTAAATTATTAGAATTTATCATTTACATACCATTAGAATAAAGAAGAAGAAAGATTCTCTTTCTGCTCGACCATTTTGAATGTTTCACACAAAACTTATTGCCCCTTTATCTTCACCATAATGGCATTCAGACAGTAATGGTGCATATCATCGTTACTTTGTTACTCGGCACAAAGTGCTGAAATGGCACATTATAATTCTCTTCCTAACACTCAGGAAGTATCAGCTTGGCTGGGCAGCAGGAGTGTTTAGCATATTTAGCCAAAAAAAAAAAAAAGATCCCCACAACCCTGAGCTAAGTTTAAAACCCAGGGACAGGGTTTTGGGGTGTGGGGGTTGGGGGTGGACACGTCTCCAGTGGAAACTATGCCCATGCCTGTGAACACTTGTTCATGCTGTCTAGCTGAGACAGATTTTACACTATTTTTACAATACGTCCAGTAGCGCTGCTCAGGCATGTAAAACCTGAACATGGAAATGCACTACCAATTCTCACTATCAGTTTCAGGGATTTATGTAGAGGGTTGTATAAATATTTATTTGAAAGTCTGGGCAGTGGCAAGTTGGTTAAATGTTTAGCATGGTGGCTTCCTCACCTCTGGGGTTGTTCTTCCCATTCTCCCTGTGCTTAGAGGGTTTCCTCCAGATAATCCAGTTTCCTCCCAAAGTCCAAAGACACACAGATTAGGCTAACTGCATTCCGAATTACCCAAAGTATGTAAGTGGGTATGTGACCTTGTGTGTCCTGCAGTAGCATGCCACTCTATGGAGGGAGTACCCTGCCTAGTGCACCTAGTCCACTGGCACTGGCTCCAGGCTTCCCTCGGTAATGTACACCATATGAGTTATAGAGAATGATTGCAAGAAAGAGTGCGAGAGTAAAAAGATTGGGCAAATTATATTGAGAAATTATAAAAATGTCCTCAATCTACTGATTCGGCAATCTATTTTTTTATTTTATTTGCTAGAATGTACAGAGCAAATAAAAGATCAATAAATAAACATAGTAAAAATAAGACTGCTAATCGGTCTCATATGGATTTTGTAAGCACATTGGTTAAAGTCAGGCTGTCTTTCTTTGATTCCAATCATGCAATCGCCCATGCAAATAGATGCCTGAAACAAGTGTGGTGCTGAAATATCGTATGCCAACACAAGCTTGTATAATATATTATCTGGTAATGCCATTGCGCCAAAGGTCTCCTTCGTCCACACACACTCAATCATGCATACACACTGCTCCCCAGACTTTATTTCCATCATCACAGAGGGAAAGCTGCCCTTGGCGTTGTGGGTGATGGTGAATGTTGGAACACTGGTACCACCCATGAGGAAGTCCTGACCGGACCAGTAGGCCTGAATGATAAAAGAGAGAGAGAGAGTGTGTGTGGGTGTGTGTGTGGGTGGGCAGTTTTACACCCCCTTTGAGCCCAGGGCAGAATAACATTAACACCCTTATATAAACATCAACCAGTGTTGCCTGACCGTATCAACACAGAAACATGTGTGTGTGTGTGTGTGTGTGTGTGTGTGTGTGTGTGTGTGTGTGTGTGTGTGTACTTAAATGTGAACAAATTTCTAGTTTGCAATATAAGCACTCTTCTACATGAACAGATGAGACTGCTATAATCTTTTGGATGAAACAATAAATATTATCTTAACTTAAGCTTCGAATCCTTCAAACTTTCCAAAAATGTGTTGTTCAGTTACAGCCAGAGAATTTGAACTCAGTATACTGTACTGGTATTACTGTAGAATTTTTATTTATAAAGAAACTGTCTAGGTCTGACACTGATATCTGAACCAGTTCACGCAAAATAGATAGACTGGTTGAATTGGATAAAATACACATGGTGGCTGTGAGGGGGAACAACCTGTAAAACTTTGCACCCATCTTTGCATCTATGTTATTGTACAATATCAATATTAGAAGATTCAAATTACATCCATTCACTTGATAATTGCTGTCAATACTTGACCAATGACTTTTGCACTTTTATACACAAATCAATCATAATATTAAAATCTATATATAAAAAAAAAAAAATTATTTTGTTTGGTTCCCCTTGTACTACCGAAACAGCCCTGACTCCTTCGAGGCATAAAGGTGTGCTGACCCCTAAAGGTGTGCTGTGGTATCTGTCAGCAAGATGCTATATGTTGCCAGATGGAGTCTCCAATAAACACCATCAAACCTGTTTATCGAGCACATCCCACATATTCTTGATCAGATCGAGATCTGGGGAATTTAAAGGCCAGATCAATACCTTTAAAGTCTGATCTCTTCATCATGTTTCTCAAACCATTCTCGAACCATTATTGCAGTGTGGCAGGGAACTTTATCCTGTGAAAGAGGCCGCTGCCATAAGGGTATGCCACTGTCATGAAGGAGTGCACTTTGTCTGTAACATTGTTTAGGTAGATGGGTTTCTACCAGCTCTCCTGGTATTCCTCTCATAGTGCATCTCTTCCCGAAATCACAGAGGCACATGATTAATCAGACTAGGCCACCTTCTTCCATTGCTGATCCAGTTCTGATGCCAGCATTATTGTTTTGTCGCCATTTGTGCTACACTAGCTCTTCTGTGGGATCACGCCAAATGAGATAGCTTTCAATCCCCAAACCTAACAATAAGCAATGGGCAGTTATAACGTTGTTGCACTTCTCTTTCCTTTAACTACTTTTTCTAGGTGGTACCCACTCCATCTTTGATGCACCTCACAAGGCTTTGACACAGTTATCACAGTTTAACCCTTGCCAAGGTCATGCAGATTCTAATGCTTACACATTTTTTTCCTCCTTCCAACATCTTAGCTTCGAGAATGTACTGTTCACTTGTTACTTCATAAATCCCACCCCTTGACAGGTTCCATTGTAATGAGATAATCAGTGCTATCCAGGTCACTTTTCAGTGGTTTTAATTTAATGACTGATCCATGTATGTAAAAATAAAAATTATTCTGCTCTATTTAACCCTCTCATGCAATACATTAGGAAATTAGATATTTTTAATGCAGTAAAAAAGTTTACACATGTAGCACACTCTCGAGTCCTTGATTGGCCTGATGGTGTTGATTAATTTTTTATAACATCATGACTCGGACATTAATGTGAGCTGGGTTTAGATTATTGCACTTATACTAGAGCTGTTTATTTGTCACTTATTTGATGGAAATTTGGGGTCAGTGCTTGGCGACAGTTACTGTAGATGTAAAGTTGTACAGGTACGTACTGGTAATACAGGAAAGAGTTCAAGATAGAGGGTTTTACTTTGCTTGATCTTTCTCTAACATGACAAGTTTATAGCATTTATGATTTAGAGTTTATTGGTTTTAAACGTAATTTGTGTTGCAGATGTTCCATGACATTACTTATATGTATTATGTTGCGATGCAATTATTACAAAAAGTGTAATCCCTGGCAAGTTGTTGTGGACTTTGTAATGGATTTGGATAAATCCATTACTTCATAATGATGTTGATGTCATAAATATTTTTCTGTGTGCATCACACCATGCAGCACGCATAGTTGTGTTTTATTTCTTATATGGTGTATAATAAAAGAAAGATAAAGTTAACTTCTTTTGTAAAACTTGCATTATAGCATTATTATAAACAGCATCTTGTACATTATACAAAATGAAGCTAATTGATCTTAACTCTTAATGTCTCGTTTTATGTCATTCTGAATGAATGGAATTCATTGGCTATGTGATATATGATATTATGTATATGATATTATACAGGATATAACCTGGCTTCATGCTGTTGCCAGGTGTTGATAAGGGCAAGCTATCTATGGAAAGTTGTGGAAACACAGGTGCATGTACTCAATTGTCTTAATAGGACGATAGCAAAGAGACAACAATAATGATAGTTTTCCGGATACACACAAACACACACACATACAGGGAGGGAGGGCAGGATGTATGTAGGGTAGAGGAGTTTATTTTTATCACTCTCAGATGGGACTATTCCTCTGACTCCATCTGTCCTCTCCTCGCTTTGATGTTTTTCATAACAATAGCTGTGTGTGTGTGTGTGTGTGTGTGTGTGTGTGTGTGTGTGTGTGTGTGTGTGTGTGTATGTGTGTGTGTGTGTGTGTGTGTGTGTGTGTGTGTGTGTGTGTGTGTGTGTGTGTGTGTGTGTGTGTGTGTGTGTGTGAGCGAGAGAGACACTGTACTGTTCATACAAACAGATTTCAGTACCTGGTGTTGTGGTGAGTTTGGTGAACCAGGAGGACGAACAGTGTTTAGGTTGGAGCTTAAATACAAATAATAATAATAATAATAATAATAATAATAATAATAATAATAATAATAAACTAATTAATCAAAGTAACATCATGCATTTAAAAAAAAATCTTCTCTGGTACTGTATCGATCATAAAGGCTAAAACAACTTCTATTCTCTGAGGTTTTCACCGCTGCTTGTTTTGTTCACAAACACAATATTCCTATTAAATCTCACACCACATTAATGTAAGCTACCTACTGCATACAAAATCGGATCTGGTAAGGTTTTGTATAAAAATGTGTAAAATTACAAAATGACAATTTCCCCTCCAAAGTTGACCTCTATCTGTTCCTTGACTGTTTACAAAAATTACATAAAAGTTACAAGAAACTAATATTTCATAGGTTTTTATTTCAGCTTTAATAAGAGGGAAATCTGCATTAAAATCGAGAAATGAATATTTGTTTAGTTGTTACAGAGATGGTTAAAAGAGACAAAATGAACTTTTTGTGATTTCTAGACATTAGGATTGGTCTCCAGTGTGTGTGTGTGTATTTTTTGTATGTGAGCCAAGGCACATCCTTAAAAATGGCCCAAAGATCGTTTCCGAGCGCAATTGACCCCAATGTTTGGTTCATTTTGATCAGTGAGAACATGTTCATACCACGCTCGGGAACCGTGTAGTATAGTTCTTGACCACCTTCTCCAGCTGACTCGGTCACAGACCAAATCAGATATGTAAACCAATCAAACCTGAAAATATATATATATTGCCAAAGTATTCGCTTGCCTAGCTTCACATGCATATGAATTTGACTAACATCCAGTTCATAATCCATGGGGTTTTTATATGATGTTGGCCCCACCTTTGCAGCTGTAACAGCTTCAACTCTTCTTGGAAGGCTTTCCACAAGGTCTAGAAATGTGTTGATGGCAATTTATGCCCGTTCTTCCAAAAGTTTGCATATTCTTCCCATGCTTGGGAAATGATTTCACAGAAATTATATTCATTATTTTATATACTATATTTATATAAATTCAATCAATTTAATCAGTTTAAGTTAGCTAAGTTGTTGAAGTTAAGCAATTCAATTTCACATATCCAGACAAACATTATGGTAGAAAATAGACAAACTAGTCATGTAACACATTTTTTTAACAAATTAGTTAGAAGAATGGTTTTAGTAGGTGAGCTTGAAAAAATGCAGGCGAAATGCACTAGTCTGACTGCTATTTAACAATTATATTCTTATATTTTTATATAATATACTGTATATTCTATTATAATTACTATATATAAAATATGAAACTATTATACACTGTAAACCCGATTAAGTTGGCAAAACTCTAAATATTTGAGGTAATCAGTTACATCAATTTTTTTTTAAGTAATGATGTTTCGAATTTTAAGTAAACAGAACTATCAATTTTTGAGTTTGCTGAACTTGGGCAAATCAAAAAACTTTTTGCAGACCATCCAGCCCGGCTTCTTCATGGCAGGCGAAACACCTACAGTACCACTGCACCACAAGGGCTCGAAGTTTTACTTAAGTTATTGTTACTTAAGTACTAACGATTACATAAAATATCACATTTGTTCAGCTAACTTGAAAAGTGTAATTTCTACAAACTCATAAATGCAAAAAGGTTCTGAATACTCAAAAAGATCTATTAATTTGACCTAATTGCAATTATTTAAGTTAACAGTACTCACTGTTGAACTTGAGCATTAGGGTTTACCGTGTAATTAAACAATAATCCCAGTGTGTGTGTGCATGTGTGCATGTGTGCATGTGTGCGTGTGTGTGTGTGTGTGTGTGCGTGCGTGTGTGTGCGTGCGTGTGTGTGCGTGTGTGTGTGTGCGTGTGTGCGGGTGTGCGTGTGTGTGTGTGTGTGTGTGTGTGTGTGTGTGTGTACGTCTGTTTTAATCAATGTCACCTGTATTTGTCATCATGAAATCATCTGTTACTCAAACTATTGTTGGGTAATCATCGCACAGATAAATGCATGGACAGGAAGTGGGATTTGCTTTTATAGACTGGAAACTTTCCTGCATCAGCCTCACCCTAGTGTGTCATGATAACAGATGAGCTTTACTGTGGACTTACTGAACTAAACCAACAGACACACACAAAGGAATCATGAACAATGATGAAATCCTAATGGTATGTTGTAGCACCTGTATGTTTTCAGTTGAAGACACACTGCTGGGTTTCAGTAAAATACACTTTCAAATAAAATACGGGACACAAATAAACACTGAGATTTGTCATTGGATGTTGCTGTAAGCGTACACTGGAAGGATTTTTAATGGGGACAACACACACACACACACACTTGTTCAGGCATAAAAGGCATATCGTGTGCGTGAATGCACTCATTATCAGACATGATAAAACTTCAAGTAGAGCTTTTTACACTGAGCTATAAGGGTATTATGTAAGCAGCACTTCAAAATACAAAGAGACTCTTGTATCACATATCGCTTTTGATCGAGACATCACACACACACACACACACACACACACACACACACACACACACACACACACACACACACACACACACACACACACACACACACACACACACACACACACACACACACACACACGTCCTCTCTCCTATTTTCAGTGTCCTTACATAAGAAGAGCCATTAAACTAATAGGATACAAGCGCATGGTTATGAGTGTACAGTATCACACACACAAATAGACACACACACACACACACACACACACACACACACACACACATGCACACTTCATCACATTTTCAGAGCTTAGGAATTTATAGTTAGCTGAGGTTGCATTCTTAATTTCGTATTGTGTGTGTGTGTCAGTGCATACTTGAGGCATGTTCAAATAAATTCCTCTTATATAGAGTCAGTTTGAGAGTCTTGTGCTGAAACACCTTTAGTAAGTGAATGGTGTTAGTGGTGATGCTAAAGGAACTGATTCCTGACAAAGGTTTCCCAGTGTGTGGGTCATAACTCTATTTCTAGTTTTACTAAAAGAATGTAGTGGCTAGTGCAGGTAGTAAATTTTATTACATGACTGCTGTACCTGTGTTGTGAATTGCACTTGCAGTGAAAACATTTTAGACTACAAGGGGTGTTCAAGTGAAACTGGGATTTTTTATTGTGCAGAAAAACAGAACAGAACAACTATGAGAGAAAAACTCACTTTGTGTCTCTATATAATCCCTTGCTACTCTCATGCACTTATCCCAGGGTTTCACTAGTCAAGGTAGCGGGTTTTCTCAGTACACCTGACACATGGTCAGACAGTCTCCTTTATTTCTAAAACTCTGGCCTTCCTTTAATGGCATAAACATTATGACAATTACCGAACTTGGACGAGGTCAGGGCTGCGTAGGGGATGTGGCAATAACTTTTTTCTTTGTAAAAACCTTTTAAAATTAGCAATTCATTTTCTTCCTTTCAAACAGTTTAGCTATTATTTGACTTATTATTTGACTACTATTTATTGATTAATTGGTATGCTACTTTAAAGTGCAAGTGGTGTTGGTTAATGATTGTATGCACAGTTTTCACATCTCTTCTGCAAGTTGGCGACAAGTTATCAAGAATCAGCTGTTCTACTCACTAAATGTTTACTGTGGTAAAGAGTCTCATCACCGTATTGTGTTTAAAGTCGCTATAAAGGTTAACGAGTTTCAGGTCTTCATTCTCGAGAATTTTCACCACAAATCCTGGTTTGACTCGAACGCCCATCGTAGTTCAATTTAAGCTATGAATTTATACTAAACTAAATCTACTTAAATGCATCAAAATCTTGAAATGTATCGAATTAGATAAGACTTACTCTAAACGAAAAGTTGCATGGCCATTTAGATTTAATTGTGAATTCTGACTGAGTTTGTGTGTAGCCTCATGTTGAAGCTTAGTTCCTTATTTAAGCTGTTGTCTTCTGCTGTTTTTCTGCATCCGCCTCAAGGTTCGATATGTTGTGTGTTGTAAGATACGTTTCTGCTCACCAAAGTTGTAGAGGGGTAATTTAAGCTACAGACACCACCTTGTCAGCTCAAACCACTCACTCACCCACTCACTCACTCATCATCTATACAGTACCACTTGATTCTGTATACAAGGTTGCATGGGGGCTGGAGCCTATCCTAGGAAGTTTAGGGCATGAGACAGGGTGCCAATCCATCACAGGGCACACACATACACACACTACGGGGAAATCTGAAAACACCAATTAGTCTAATCTGCATGGCATTACACTGTGGGAGGAAACCAGAGGACCCGGAGGAAACCCACAAAGCACACGGGGAACATGCAAACTCCATGCACACAGATCCAAAGCGGGACTTAAACACTGGATCCTGGAGGTGCAAGGCAAACCACTAAGTCAAGAAAATGAAATAACTTTGAGCTATGAAAGTAAAACATGATTTATGATTCCATAGCTAGAATGATGATTAGGATAAACAGCAGGGCAGGCAGGTAGTAACACACAGTAGTTTAATCCATAATTAGTTTAATCTCATTAGTTGTGAAAAGGTGCTAGTTTTTTGCTACAGATATATTTAACCAAATGTGCTTTTATCTGTTTAGTACAGCATGTGGTTATGTGTTTCCTTAGCTACAGTATATATGTAGAGCAGAAATGATTTGATGTAGCGTTAGCCCCTGTGTTGAGACTAGCCAGCTGCCTGTATGTAACACCCGCAGCTGATGTGTGAGAGAGATGGAGCTGTGGTATGTTAAAAGCGGGTTTGCAGTTCGAATTCAGCTTTTCGCACACACAAGCGGACCCACATGCTGTAATAACAGGTTAAGGTGTCTAACACGTCTCACTCAATGCTAATGTTGCTCTGGGGCACAGTTTTAAAGTGTTTTAGGGTGGCTGCAGGGAAAAATCTCATTTCCAGTCTGTAATTAGAGCTCTCTTTCACCACTTTTCCTGCTCTGGCTCCTACAGCCGGGCCATTCTCACCTTCAGCTGGACGCTTTTAGCATTTCATATTTCCTGGATTACATTTCCTTTTTTTTTTTTTTTTTTATGGAAGAGGGGGGGGGGGGGGGTCTTCTGTCTCAAAATGGCTACCCTGATCCCTTAATACCTTGAGTGTTATTTTGCAAACTATATGATGCTAGTTTTACTGAACCAATTAGTAATTCAATATGGCAGAAAACTTTTGAGGCTTGGGAGTTTAATTTTATTGCTTCATACTTCAGTCATACACACCCTAAGCAATCATAAGACAAAGTGATGGAAGCAAACAACGTTGTGCCTCAATGAGTCATCTTCAAGGTCAAAGTCTTTTGAAATAAGATTGACTTTGAAATAAGGTGTATCCATAAAGCCGACACTGATGGCAGAGCCAAAAATTATTAAACAAAAACAACAATAACATAATAAACATTTCACAATAAACTTTGGCACAAATAATCATATATATATACAATAATATATATATACTATATATATTTATATATATATATATATATATATATATATATACGTTTAAGACTATTTTTGTATTTTATTTACTAATATTTTAGCTATGTATTTTCTACATTTCTAATATTCTAATGATTAATTTTGTGCTTTCTTTTTTCCTGCTTCTTCTGATTTTATACCAGTTTTCTGTCTTTTTTTCTGATTCCCCAATATTAATTCTAGTTGTTTTCTTTTTTATGCTCTTCTACCCAAGTAGATTTTTTATTTTTTTGCTGTTAGCTATATTCAAAGCTGTATTTGCTCTTGTTAAGGCTCCACACTTTTATGGTAAAGCTGGTCCAAGGGTCTCCAAATGTCAGGTCTAAACTGCCCTGTCTATGACCCTAACTTATCCTGGCACTGGTCTTTCAGAGGCCACATGGCTCTACATATATAATTCTTGGCTTCACCGAGCATGAGTGACACAGACAGCACCAAAGACAAGCTATGTTTACCCAATGTGTGTTTGTGTGTGTAATACTGTATGTAATAGAGAAAGAAAGAAAGGAAATGGAAAGAGAAGGAACTGAACCAGTGGGCTCAGCTTTATTATTGCCAAAACCACACTCACACGTCACACTCATCATCAGCAGTAAAAGAAGAGAGTTAGCTACCGTGCAGAAGTGTTCTGCAACCGAGCCAGATCATTTGTTTGTTAAGACTCAAATGCCCTGAAGCAGCCTGGCCGCCCAACACGGAAACCTTAGTGGTGACATGAGGTTGGAAAATGTCTACACATATGAACAATGGCCTTTCAAACTTAATGGCTGTAATGATATGATACAAATAATGGAGTAAGATGAGCAGACTTTGGTTAAACAGTTTCCTTAGAACTGTTAGCCATTGTGAATATTTCTACTATAATTCTTTATTAGGAATAAAACAGGAGTCTCTTCTCTTACCCACAGAAATGTTGGAGTCGAACAACTTGTTTACTTTTAATGGACTGGCCAACAGCTCGGCTTACCACACATTTTTGCTAGACGAAGAGAAGGGTCGGCTTTTTGTGGGAGCAAAGGACCATCTCCTGTCATTCAACCTGATAGACATCAACATGGACCAGCAACTGGTAAGGACACTAAAGACACAATAGTACTCTTGCTTAATTATGAAACTCTCTGTCTAAGTATTTGACTATAACACTTAGCAAGGCTATGACAGGATAAGTACTTGCTGTACATACAGTATTTTAGGTGTCGAAAACATGTGCTTTTGAGTGGAACAACAAGAACAAAAAAAAAAGTTCAGACTAGTGTTGGGAGGTTGCGAGTTTGAATCCAGACGAAGCAACAGCCATCTGGAGTCAAGAGAGCGAAATTGGCCTTGCTCTCAGGCTGCGCGTCTATCACTCAGAGCAAGACTAGCCAATCTGTTAGCTCATGTATGCAGAACAGGGATAGCAATTTCCTCCGAGTGTGTTAAGTTATCCGTGATGCAACATGAGCAGCAGTTTGTAAAGGCAGTTTTCTGAGAAAAAGTCTCTCTCAAAATCCTTGGCTGGTAGTTGTCGTGAAATAAACGAAAGCTACTGTAGATAATGCCTTGTTTTGAAGTTTTTGTATGTAGTTATATCAAGTGTAATAATTGTAGGTGAAGAACGTTCAGTGTGATAAACAAACTTTTAAGAAAACCAGGACATCTTTCATCAGCCGTGTAGACAGTAAGCTTGTAATTCATTCACACACTAAGGGGAAAAGGGTGCTTAGTTTTTCACAGTGGTATACAGTAAATAATGGATGATGAAGTGGATTTGAGCTACAGTACTTTGCAAATTACTTTGGCCACTCTTTATTTTTTATATTAAACTAAATTTAATCACGTAGTTTAAATGAATGAAATTGGAACATATGTTTTATTGCTTCTGGTTACGAAATGCAATATGAAAATACAATTTAAAAATTGGTTGTTCATGTAGCAATCCCAGCAGCAACCTCATTTCCCCTCGCGTCTGTTCAACCACTTAGCATCCAGAATCACCAGTATACTAATCACCATCCTGATTGGGATTGGTTCATGCCTTTTTTAATGCTTGAATGATTCAAAGATCAGTTTCCTCTTAAACTGGTCAGGTACAGGGACTTAAATGAGAGCCAAAACCTTGCCAAAAACGAGACCCAAAAAAGTCCTTCAGGAAGCCTGGAGAACTATTTCTCAAGACTGCATTAAAAATACAAGAACGTCTGGCTCTTTGGAAGGAAAATATGAGGCTTATGACTTTTGCTCAGTAGTGTATGTATTTTGGATTTTGGTATATCTGTTCTATACCATAACCTCTGGTTATTGTCCTTGTATACTTTGCACCTTTGTATGGGTTTCATCCTACATCATCAATACCAGTAGGTTAATGTTCAGTTGACTCTAGGAGTAATTGTGGTGTTTCAACACATCACCAACAGTGTTTTCGGATAGACTCCAGAAACTCTGTCCTCGTAACCATGTAAAAGTAGGTTAAAAAAAAAAGAAAAATCTTTAAACAAGGCGGCATAATAAATCAGACTTACATAGTAATAAATCATAACAAATAAAAAAAAATATGAAATTCCATGTCATAATATATAGAGATGGTCCATACATATTAGATAGATCTTAAAAGGTCATGTATGTGTAGTACAAATTCAGCTACAACAAGGTAATCTTTTTCATTACTTTGACAAATTGTCACTCGCTGCAGCCAGTTGGCTCATTTTTCTCTCAATAAGGAGAAGCATTGTTAAGTAGCAGTGTTGTGCTGAATTTCATCCGGATGGTTTTATAGGGATAAAGAACCTGTAAAACCACTTTTCCTTTCACTGTTCCCACCCTGGTTCTGATATCAACCTCGATTTATGTTTGCTTTTAATCTCAAGTTGCCTTAATTGTAAAACAAGCCATGACGTTTGGCATAACCAAATTCCTGAGTGTTGAGGTTGTGATCTAGTCTAACTCTAACTGATACGGCTATTTTAATCTAAAAAAGTGACTTATCGTATCAAATTATCCTCAGATTCCAGTGTTATCCTCATTCCTCTCTTATCGCTTTATCTTCTCTTGGTACCCGGTATCATGAGATATGGTTGTGTGTGAGTGTGTGAGTGTGTGGACATGCTGCTTCAAATTCGTGAGAAAAAAAATAAAGAAAAAAGAAAACTTAAGAATCATCAGGTCATGTCCTGAATTTATCTTCACTCCTTTGCTTAGCTCACACACCTGCACCTGGCTAAAGTTTCTTAAATTAAACAACGTCTCATTCTTTCACAGCTATAAGGCAGGAAGCAGGTTGGATTACTAAGCACTGGTCTGTTCTTCTCTACTGGGAGACTTAAAACCAGCCTGATAGATTTCACCTTCACATGGAAAGCGTATTAGACTCAGAGGCAGAAACCCAATGCTGTTCCTGCATGCGCGCACGCGCACGCGCGCACACACACACACACACACACACACACACACACACACACACACACACACACACACACACACACACACACACACCAACTTGCATTATTTATTACCTCTGCAGTGGCTTAACTATGACTAGGCATATAAAAAGTGTTTAATAATTATATTTTCTTCCCCCTCTTTGTTGTTCTGTTCGATTTATTTTGATAGATACCTTGGCCTCCATCTTCATCACATCGGGATGAGTGTAGGTGGGCTGGAAAGGATGTACAGGTGAGTTTGTTGATGTCATAATACTTGCTGTAATGCAAGAATGTTCAAATCCAGTGCTTCAGGGCCAGAGTCCAGCAGTTTTACAGATTTTTCTGCTTAAACACAGTTTATTCAGTTAATCTGTTAATTGCCAGGTTGGATGGCTGTGTTTAGATTGATGAATTATAAACTATGGTGGAGATTGAAATTTCAGAACTGGATTTGAACACCCCTGCTGATACAGGTCTCATGCAAAATTAATATGAATTGTAAGAAACATAATTCATAGTCCTTATTAAAGTTTAAAGTAGAGTTTTTAGTGTAAAATAATCAAACAAAGTTATTATTCCTGAAAACACCAACGATGCAACCTTTAGTTGTGTTATGGACTGCGGGGAGGGGCCTCCATGGATCGGACTTGAATGTCTGATGCATCCTACTGTATGCTCGGTCAGACTGGTGTCACGGGCGGTTCTGGACAAGAGTGAGCCCGATAGCGGACAAACAGTTTCTTTTCAGAGCTTTTATTCTTTAACACACAGGAGTATTACTCTGTAACTGTAACAGGAGCAAGGGAGAGATGCTGTGTGTGTGTGAGAGGGAGAGAGAGAGAGAGAGAGAATGAGCGGCCCTGATGAATGGGGGAATGCTTTGTGACTGGAGAGGAGGCGGGCTGATGACGTGAGGGAGATTGCGCAATCCCGGAAGTGACGCGCCAGAGAGGATCACCGACAGAGCGCGTGAATCCACGTAGAGCAGCGAGTGTACGATCGCAACGGCTGCTGTTATTTGGAGAGACAATCCGGCAGAAGGTGAAAGTCTGAGCCTGCTGGTTAAACCTGCGTTTTGATGTTCGCGAACGCGGAAGTACTCACAATCACAGATTTCGGCAGAGAGTGAAAGTCCGAGTGTGCCGGTTAAACATTTCTGCTCGGTGCTCGCGAACGCGGAAGTACTCACAAGAACATTAATCATCCAGTTGGACGTAGATGACGAAACTCAGGGTCGAATGGGCAGGCAGGGTTGATAACAATAATCCAGCAGTGAGGGCAGAATGATCCGGAAGCGCGATCCACAATCGAGAGTCGAGTGAACGGGCGAAGTCATACACACAGGGGAATCCGAGCACGAGCAAAAGATCCTACGGAGCCCTGGAAGTCACCTAGAGGAGAAAATAAAACAATCTGTGGCAACGGCTTTGCAATTCGTGCCCTCAGTTTAATAATCCGTTCCCACGAATTCTTAAATTGTTCCCTCAGTTTAACAATCTGTGCGCTCAGCTTTTGTAATTCGTACCCACGAATTCATAATTCCGTGCATACGCTTTCACTATCCGTTCCCACAGACTCCTTTTAAAAGAACAGGAAGCTCCCCGGTACATGTTAATGAATCTTATTGTATATTGTGCAATTGTGGATTATTAACTGTAATACATCAAACTGTCTTAACTGCATGCTTTCAGTGATTCCCTAGCTATCGATTGTAGCAGGTTTAAGGTAGAATACTACGATTTAATAAAAATTATTTGCCTTAAATCTTGTGATCATTTGTGATAATATTATTATTTAATAAACCTGGCATTGTGTATTATTACTGACTGTTGAGTAATTGCTTTCTTCTTCTTTTGTAAGTCTTTTGGATAAAAGCTTATTCTAAATGCATAGACTAAATGTAACAATAACAATACTAGCAGTAGTAGTTGTAGTAGTAGTAGTAATAACAACAACATCAACAACAATAATGCGCACACACACACACACACACACACAGTGGGAGAGAAGCATTACATATCTTATGATAACATTATAATTCTAGCAAAAAAACTGATTTAAAGAAAACTATCAATAAATACACACGGGGACAAAATCGTTGGTACCCTTCGGTCAATGAAAGAAAAACACACAATGGTCACAGAAATAACTTTAATCTGACAAAAGTAATAATATTAATTCTATGAATGTTAACCAATGAAAGTCAGACATTGCTTTTCAACCATGCTTCAACAGAATTATTTTAAAAAATAAACTCATGGAACAGGCCTGGACAAAAATGATGGTACCCCTAGAAAATACTGAAAATAATGTGACCAAAGGGACATGTTAATTCAAGGTGTGTCCACTAATTAGCATCACAGGTGTCTACAATCTTGTAATCAGTCAGTGGGCCTATATATAGGGCTCCAGGTAGTCACTGTGTTGTTTGGTGACATGGTATGTACCACACTCAACATGGACCAGAGGAAGCGAAGGAAAGAGTTGTCTCAGGAGATTCGAAAGAAAATTATAGACAAGCATGTTAAAGGTAAAGGCTATAAGACCATTTCCAAGCAGCTAGATGTTCCTGTGACTACAGTTGCATATATTATTTAGAAATTTAAGATCCATGGGACTGTAGCCAACCTCCCTGGACGTGGCCGCAGGAGGAAAATTGATGACAAATCAAAGAGACGGATAATCCGAATGGTAACAAAAGAGCCCAGAAAGACTTCTAAAGAGATCCAAGGTGAACTTCATGCTCAAGAAACATCAGTGTCAGATCGCACCATCCGTCGTTGTTTGAGCCAAAGTGGACTACATGGGAGACGACCAAGGAGGACACCACTGTTGAAAACAAATCATAAAAAAGCCAGACTGGAATATGCCAAACTACATATTGACAAGCCACAAAGCTTCTGGGAGAATGAGACAGAAACATCTGGACAGATGAGACAAAAATGAAACTTTTTGCCAAGGCACATCAGCTCTACATTCACAGATGGAAAAATGAAGCATATGAAGAAAAGAACACTGTCCCTACGGTGAAACATGGAGGAGGCTCTGTTATGTTCTGGGGCTGCTTTGCTGCATCTGGCACAGGGTGTCTTGAATCTGTTAAGGGTACAATGAAATCTCAAGACTATCAAGGGATTCTAGAGAGAAATGTGCTGGCCAGTGTCAAAAAGCTGGGTCTCAGTCGCAGGTCATGGGTCTTGCAACAGGACAATGACCCAAAACACACAGCTAAAAACACCCAAGAATGGCTAAGAGGAAAACATTGGACTATTCTAAAGTGGCCTTCTATGAGCCCTATTCTATTGCAGTGATTGCCTCAAAAGTTTGTGCAACAAACTATTAAGTTAGGGGTGCCATCATTTTTGTCCAGGCCTGTTCCATGAGTTCATTTTTTTTATAATTCCGTTGAAGCATGGTTGAAAAGCAATGTCTGACTTTCATTGGTTAACATTCATAGAATTCTTATTTATTATTACTTTTGTCAGATTAAAGTTATTTCTGTGACCATTGTGAGTTTTTCTTTCATTGACCGAAGGGTACCAACAATTTTGTCCACGTGTGTATAAAATAATAATAATTATTATTGTTATTAATATTGTTGTTGATGTTGTTATTATTACTACTACTACAACTACTACTGCTAGTATTGTTATTGTTACATTTAGGCTATGCATTTAGAATAAGCTTTTATCCAAAAGACTTACAAAAGAGGAAGAAAGCAATTACTCAACAGTCAGTAATAATACACAATGCCAGGTTTATTAAATAATAATATTATCACAAATGATCACAAGATTTAATGCAAATATTTTTTATTAAATCGTAGTATTCTACCTTAAACCTGCTACAATTGATAGCTAGGGAATCACTGAAAGCATGCACTTAAGACAGTTTGATGGATTACAGTTAATAATGATGAATAATGATGAATTCGTGGGTACGAATTACAAAAGCTGAGCGCACAGATTGTTAAACTGAGGGAACAATTTAAGAATTCGTGGGAGCGGATTATTAAACTGAGGGCACAAATTGCAAAACCGTTGCCACAGATTGTTTAATTTTCTCCTCTAGGTGACTTCCAGGGCTCCGTAAGATCCAAAGGGCAACACGAAATCCAAGAAACAGGCAGGGTCAAAATACAGGAACAAACTACTAGACAGAATCAATGAGATACGAGAAGCACGCAAGTAAGATACATCGGCACAGAGGAAGATCTCTGGCTTTCTTTTTAAAGCCCTGAGTAGGTAGTCTGATTGGTGGCAGGTGCATTCAGGTGATTAGAGAAGCGGAAAGAAGGTATGGGAGGGGTTATGACCTGGATGTGCTAGGCTGATCGGGCTGGTTCGTGACAATTGGGATCTGGGGAGGTTGAGTTGGCAGTCCTGTCACCAGTTAACTGGTGTATAATTGATAACCAGTGTCAATGTCAGTGTTAATGTTATGAGGTGTTAATATTATGGTTGCTCGCCGTATGTTAGATTTGTTGATTTTAGCAACATCTGACAGCCTGTATTCTATATATGCACTATAGAAAAAAGTATGCTTCAACACAGGGAAATGTGGCAAATCTGAAAACATCCACATATACCAAATTGATTTAACATTTATTTAATTATTTTTACATTATTATTAATATTAAAACATACTTGATATTCATTATATTAACAAACATTTATAACAAATTAAACAATAATAAAAATAATAATAATAATAATAATAATAATAATAATAATAATAATAATAATAATAATTTGGCTGAATATGACTGTCAACGCTCAAAAATAATTACTAGACAGTAAATTTGAATTTATTTCAATTTGAGGCTGTAATTACTTTCCAGGTGGCAGAGTGGCACAGCGGTTAGCACTCTTGTCATGCACCTCCAGGGTTGGTTGTTTAAATCTCACCTCCGGTCTGTGTGCATGGAGCTTGCATGTTTTGTGGGTTTCCTCATAGCACGGTGTGAATTAAACTTATTGCTGTAGTGTATAATTGTTTGGTGAGTGTGGAGGTGCCTGTGTCCTGCAATATGTTGGCACCCCATAAAAAGTGTTCTCCACCTTGTGCCATGAGCTTCCTGTAATAAGCTCCATAACCCCCATGGGCCATAATACACAGTATGAGTGGTATGGAAAAATATATGAAGTTTTTTCGAATGTATTCCTAAATCACACCCCTTTGAGATTGGCTTCAGACCACAATGAACCATAAATAAAGCATAGAAATTTAATGCACCAAATATCAAAAGAAAAAAAAAAAAGTCTTTATTTGCTTAAGAAAAACATCCGTAGCTGCAAGCATTTGACTGTAACTGTGAAGTCCAGTTAAGACATGGTCCTTCACAAGCTCAGCACCATTCAGGAGTTTACACCACTTCCTCATATAACTATCACTCCGTCTCATCTAAATTCCATCAGAGATAATATGCCTGAGGCTCTCCACAGAAACCGAGAGCCACAGCACGGCCCTGCTCCCTCCTCCTCCCCCATCACCACCACAATGAAACTTTGAGCTTAGTAAACTTCCAGTAGTGTATAAATGAAAGCAGTACAATTTAGTGTGTGGGATTTTGATGTAAACACAATGACTGTGATTAGAGGGTTCTTGATGAAAGACGGCTTTTGTGTGAAGAGGGCACTGATAAAAGAGAACGCCTGACTGAAGCTTGTTACTCCTTGGAGTGGAACAATGTCAAGTTTGTGGCTATTGAAGAGCTGCTGAAAACACAGAGCAGCTGCCCTCATGAAGGATCCACTCGTCTGACGCTCAAGAAGGAGATCAACCACATGGTTTAAAGGTGCCCGAGAAGAGCTCACTCACAAAGTCATAACAAATGAGCCACTGTGTTATGCAAAACACTCTTACATATGCAAATCCATATGAATTTGCATGAGATAACTTGACCTTAAAGTGGATAGTTCTGGTGAGGCTTGGGTGTATGGTGCTCAGTGGGAAAAAAAAAATCTTTATTGGAATTCATGCAAATTTTATTCATGATGGTTGTAGAAAAAGGCCTAATAAGAAATGGGTTGATAAAATTCTATAACAGGTGCATGTGCTCACTCACTCATCATCTATACTGCTTTATCCTGTATTCAGAGTCACAGGGGGCCTGGAGCCTATCACAGGAGGCATAGGGCACAAGGCAGGGTACACCCTGGACAGAGTAGGTTCATGTGCCATTTATGTACTGTAAGTTAAACTTGCTGATGTAACTGGATAGGTTTACAACAAAAATGCTTTTTTTTTGTTGACTTTTGGCATTTGCTTTTCTCCAGTGATATCTCAGGAGCTCTTTTAATCACTGAAAACCTATTCGTAACCAATGAGCCACTGTATTCTCGCAATAGAAAAGCAGGAATATTTTTACTTCATTTTAAGAAACTGCATTATCTTTGTCAGGGACATGGTGGATCGAATCCATACAAGTAACATAGAAAACATGTTCAATCATAACCTGGATTAGTGAGAGTGGGGTTGCACATGTTTTCTATGTTACTTGTATGGAGTCGATCCACTAGTATGTGTTAGATAAACAAAAGTTATGAATCATTATTAACAAATTTATTACTTAAATTATACGTTACATCTTTATTTGTGAATTTGAGTGAACTTTTCTAACAAGGAAAGTCTATAGTTTAGTCTAATGCTTTAATAAGACATAAAAAAACACCCACCAAATATCACATATCAATTTAAAACTTTTTCCCAAAAGACATAATTCATCCTTTTTTTTAAAATACCTATTTTGCCCAGTTTAAAATCTGAAATGCCTCTGCGGCCAAACCTTTACTTACACATCTATCATACTGTACAAGACTAAGTTAAATAAAGACTGGCACATTATTTAAATTTTGCAGCTTTTTTTTAGTTCTTTATTATCTTCATTATTCCAAAACCTTTATGCATAAATATTTTGTTGTTATTTCTAACATGTTACGGGCCTGTGTGTGTTTTGCTCAAAAAGCTTTTCCATGCTGAGTAACTGTCAGGCCTGTTCAGACATGCACACGCACACACACACACACACACACACAC
>CM059210.1:11246335-11288835 GCA_030347435.1 Clarias fuscus | reverse complement strand
ATTATGACATTTTAGTAGTATGTGAAATACTTATGTATTATGAACAAAATCCAACACACATAATTCTCTTTCTTGTCTGTAGTCCATACTTAAATACAGTATGTGTTAATATCATCTAGTAATATGATATTTATTAACAGGTTCTTTATTATCCTTCCAGATATTGGCACCGTGCTTAAGGTGGTCTCAATTCCCAGAGGCACTTGGCATGACCTTGAGGAAGTTTTACTGGAAGAGATGACTGTGTTTAGGGTATGAAAAATCCCTGTACTGTATTACACTATATCCCACTTTTATAACATGAGCTCTATTATATGTATGATGTTATTTCATTTCCGGAGTACTAATGTGAATAACGTATTATTTCTTGCAGGAACCATCAGCTATAACTGACATGGAGCTTTCCACCAAACAGGTAAGGCTTATCATGATGTAAAATCCCTAATCACATAAACTGAAAATGTAGCATTAAAGAATCGTGAGTGAGTCTGACAGAATGTGACTGAAGGGGAGATCTGGACACCACGTTTTATATATACTGTATATATCCATACAGTATATAGCTTTTATGGAACATTAATATACATTTATTTATGAATATACATAAAATTCTCATACACGTCTATATAATACATTTCTCCTTCAATGTATAACTCTCTCTCCATGGCCTACAAGTTTACTGTGTTAACTTTGGCTTGACTTCATGGTTGTAGTGTTATTTAGCCCCTGCAACACTTAGAATGTAAGTGATTAAACATGCATTTAATCATTCAGAATGTATTATTTATTGAACTCATTTCAGGTAGAAATTGCATGGTTTTTTTTTTCTTTCTAAATTGTTTGTTAGTTTTAGCTATTAATATATTAAATTAATAATAATTGAAAAATAATATTATAATTTAGATGTTTTCCTAATAGTGCAGACGTAACAATGCTTTAATCCGTTTTAACATCTAAAACTTTGCAGTACTATATGTTGTGAAGGATTTTTCATGCGTCATCAAAATGCCCTTTCATTATGTACCTTTTTCTAAGTGTAATATCAGTGTAAAACTAATGGCACCCTGATTATAGAATTCCCCTTGTACTGTACGTCAATAAAACTGAAAGATAATGTTTTTAGTTCTCTCTCTCTCTCTCTCTCTCTCTCTCTCTCTCTCTCTCTCTCTCTCTCACACACACACACACACACACACACACACACACACACACACACACACACACACACACACACACACACACGGATAGGGAGTTGGTTTTTGCAGCTGTGAATTCTCCTGCATGATGTGAATAATCAAGCTGACACTGAGAGGTTGGCTTGGTTCATAATCGAACAGTACATAGAATTCTTAAAGCCTCTTTAAAACAACATTACCATAAGCTATTGCATAAGCAAACGCAAGACTACACACGAAACCTACCAGACGCAGTGTGGATATCTGTCACATGCAATATTAATGACAGATATCCACACTGAATCTGGTAGGTGTCATGTGTAAGCTGTGTATCTATCTATACAGTATGGACAAAAGCTTTTGGTTAAACCTGTAATGACATTGTATCCAAATACAACGACTTTAATATGGAGTTGGTTGGTCCCCCTTTTGCAGTCATAACAGCTTCCACTCTTCTTGGAAGGCTGTCCACAAGATTTTGCAGTGTTTGACTGTATCAGGTCAGACACTGATGTTGGACGAGAAGGCCTAGCTCACATTTTTAGTTCCAGTTCATCCCAAAGGTGCTTGATCAGGTTGAGGCCAGTCAAGTTCTGCCACACTGAACTCATCAAACCATGTCTTTATAGTCCCTGCTTTGTGCACTGGGGTTCAGGCATGTCGGAATAGAAAAGGGGCTTCACCAAACTGTTGCAACAAAGTTGGAAGCATAGAATTGTGATGTCTTGATACTGTATGCTAAAGCATCAAGATTGCCTGGGGATATTGAACGGGGGCCTGATTGAATTCAATAATGAACAGGTTTGGCCAAATATTTTTGTCCATATACAGTCTGCTGTCAAAAATTGGACGACTCGTCTAATTCCATGGTCTTTCCAGATTTTTATTTCTTTTCACATTGTAAAACAGGCATCCAAAATGTACAATACTTTCCCTTGATCCTGCTTTCCTGTGATAGTCTTCGTGAGAGCCAGTTTCATCATGATGCTTGATGGGATTTTTGATTTTTGACAATACTGTTTTTGCAAGAACCATTTCAGAAGAGTGGACCATTGTGTCTTGAAATGACGACTGACATTTGCTGTTGTTACTTAATGACCTAATGCCATATGTTTTAGTTCGGTAATTCGGTATTGTTATGGAATATAGAAAATACATCTCAACTTGTGTCCAAACTTTTGACTGGTAGTGTGAAGACAGACAGACAGACAGACAGACATAAAGTATATATGCATTTTTTGCACTAACCCTGAGGAATTGTACTGTCTCTCTACAGCAACAGCTCTATTTAGGCTCGAATATCGGCGTTTCCCAGATGCCTCTGCACCGCTGTGACGTTTATGGCAAGGCCTGCGCTGAATGTTGTCTAGCACGAGATCCCTACTGTGCCTGGGATGGCTCGCAGTGTTCCCGATACTTCCCCACTGCTAAGAGGTACTCCCAGCTGGTGATCACAGCTTGGTTAACCTGCCTTGAAACTATGAGTGTGCTGCTGAACAGCGCTGCGTTTCTGCAGGAGGGGAATATAAACAAGTGAATGAAAGAGTTCTGTAGAAATGTGTCCAGAGTCAAGCTTACAAAAAGGTTACACATGGAGCTCGGTTTTCATTCAACTGCAAGTGTTCCTATAACAAAAGTGTATTGTTAATTTAACTGGACAGAAACCTTTTTTTTTTTTTTTTTTTTTTTTTTTCTCCAGTGCTTAGTTGCTATTTTTGTAGTGAGATTTGAACACACCTGCATTGACAGGGTGGAACAGAACAACAGGGAATGTGACATTTGAAATGAAATGGTGCGGTGATTTTTTAAATCAATGTTTAATGGATAAATCATACCCAGATGTGTGCAATATTTTATGTCAATCAATTTCAGTACAAATAAGCTAGACGTATAATTTAGTACAACTACAGTTTGGAACAAGAATGCGGCTTGCGTTAAGTCTGAATGTTCTGTCTTAAATGATCTCACACGAAAAATGTTAATCGACATCTCAAATGACTCACTTTTCTAGTTTTTAATTATATTGTTTACCAAATCATAATCCAGATGTTCTTATTATGAAGGGAAAATAAAAGATTATGTCCTTGTGAGAATCCAGGTTTATTACCCCCCACCCCCCCCAAAAAAAAAAAAAACTGTTTTAGTATGGGCAAAGATCTAAAAAAGCTATTTATGATTAATGCATACAAAGGAAAATCCAAAGATTCGTCATAAAATTAATACATAAATGACGTATGACTTTAGAAACTACAGTAAAGTGCGCCATCTGCAAAAGATTTCTGGAGACGCAGCTGTGATTAGGGTTATTAGGAGTGGATGGGAAAATGAATACAGTGACCTGGTGGGGTCCTTTGTTGAGTGACTGAACCATCCATGGTTTTGACTTCGGAACGATCTAAACTCGACCATCTCCTGTTGAGTGTGTGTGGAGGTACTACAGGCACCCTGGAGTCTTTTGGATGACAGACGTGATTGCGCGCACATATGAGGCTGTATACAGGAAGACTTGACGTAACCTATATTCCAAGAAAGTCTCAAGTCCTTGGATGTTTGAAGGTCACATCTGAAAGGTTTTCATCAGTCTGTTCTGATCAGTGTGATACTGAATGCTACAGTACCAAACAGACTTACGGTACAACACATTAAAAAACACTACAGGCCGTATTGGACTATACTGTAACTCTCACTCACTTTGTGTTATACTAAAAAAGTGCACATTCAGGAACAGACTAAGACAGGTTTGTTGCTCTAAGGAACTTAGAAAGAACGTTTCTACCTTTAACCTTTAGGCTCTTTGATGAGTCCCTGCACCGCCAAGCAAAGGTCGACCTCCTTGTATATTTTCCTTTGGATTGCTAGACCATTTTACAGCAAAATGCACAACATTGCACAATTTCCTTTGACTCCCAGACCTTATACATACATGCATGGAATTTTTCTTTTTCTTATCATTGTTCTTATTATTTTTTCTTTGTACAAATGTGAAAACGTTTTCCTGGGCATTTTTCCCTTTCGTCCACACTCATACTCTGTTTTATGTCACTGAAAACAGACTTTTTGGGAAACCCATTCTGAGGTTGGATATTGGATTTGGATATTTAATATATTTACAGTACAAACTCTATTTTCAATGTTGCTGCATAGAAGAAAAAAATCTTTTTTTGACTTACACATTTTTAGCTACAGTGCATGCATGTCCGACATCAGAGTGTGACATACTCAGTGACAGCGTTTTTTTTAGGCTTCTATACCTACTGCACATGACTTTGCGGTTAGGGTTAACCGTAATCTTTGCCTGCTGGTTTGGCACGGTTTTTGCATTTCTGGATGAATAATAATAATAATAATAATAATTAATGTGTGAACCAGGCCTTAAGCATACTGCATAGTTTTTGTATATTTGGTTACTTATGCATATTTTGTTTACTTCTTGTTTATTGTTGTATACATTTTACATACTGTAAATTGTCTGCAATCTGTTTTGTTCATCTTATCTCATTGTAAATTAAGGTTGAGTAACCTGAAAATGATAATCACTCAATATACAACTATTCATCTATAAAAATTTGTATGAAAGGCCTTTACACAGTACAGTATGTGAGCAGCGATGTTTGTTGGTGTGTACCCGACACCTCCATCATTCTTGAGGAATGTGTAACTTAAGCACTTTGCTTTTTGGATCTTTCCTCCTCAATCAGCCTTTACCCAAGAATCAATGTGTAAGATGAATATGAAAATTCTGGTATTATAATTTGATTGTTTGAAGCGGTTTACACTTTTTATACTGTAACCATATACAACACTTATTTTTATACTCAAACAGTCTGGGACAGATTTAGGACATATGTTGCTTGCCATGTTTTTAGAAAGACTAAAGTAGTGCTATAATATAGAAACTCAATAGCCTGGAGGTTTAACAGGCCACGTTTCATGTACAAAAACAAAACACACACACACACACACACACATACACTTAATATTCGATGCAATTTTGCTTTGCATGTGAAGCTGTGAAAGATGAAGGTCTTATGGGCCTCTGACAAAGACAAAATGCCTGGGTTTAGTGAATGTTTACACATGTGTAGCTCACCTCCTGCATTCACTAATCATCTTTCATATGTATGTGTGTGTGTGTGTAGGAGGACTCGGCGCCAGGACATCAGGAATGGAGATCCTCTCACTCAATGCTCGGATCTGCAGCACAACGGTAAGAGCTCCAGATTTACGATGCCAACACTCTTTCAGGATTTTATAACTAACCACAGAGCGGTGTGCGCATCGCCTCATCATGCATGCACTATATACTTTACCTTGATGAATATAAAGTTTACATTTTCATTAGGTTGGACATTAAGGTTTTAAGAGAACCTTAATTGGCTCACAAGCTCCACAATTATTCCCTTTGGTCTGAAATAAAGTTTTAACTGAGCGGAACTGTGTGTTTAAGGCTTATATTTATCTTCAGCTGAAGTCTTTATATCTTCAGAAATATACACTCGAGCCGGGACCACACGGACTTGAATGTTTTTGTTTCCCACACCCTTACAGAAAACTCCCATGGACTTCGCACCATGCATGTGTTGCTGATCATGCACATGAAATGCATCACATGACCTCACTTTAGGGCATGACATGATGACATAACGCACCTGTGTTTTTAGTTAGCGATCCTATATCACTCACATAATCGCACAAATGAAAAAAAAAAAAATCTGATTACCATATGAGATACTGTATATCCCCTGTAAGGGTAGTGGCAGAAGATCCTAGCAGAATTCTACTGTGATGCGCTGATATGAAAATACGAAACATCCAAAACCAATAAATAAATTGTGTGTATGTGTGTGTTTTGAGTGCCTGTGCATCCTCATGAGTCCATGGTTTGAATTACCAGCTCATATCCTCTCTGCTGGACGTGAGGGCCTCTTACAGATGCATGAGAATGTGATTGGAATGAATATGGACACATTCACACACAAACAGACCATCAACATAGTCACAGATCCCACTCTCTGCCCTCTACAAGGCCTTTTCCCTGTGGCTATACTCGACTTGAAATGCAATATTTCTCTTTTTTTCTTTAGAGGAGGGAAATGGTGAGAGCACCCTGCTGAATAAGACAGTGTATGGGGTGGAGAACAGCAGCTCCTTCCTAGAGTGCAGCCCTAAATCTCAGCGTGCGCTCATCTACTGGCAGTTCCAGAGACATGGGGAGGACCGCAAACATGAGGTATGTGTTTGTAACAGTGTGTATGACAGATATGAAAAAATAATAATGGAAAGTTGATGCTATAGTCTGGTGTTGTTTTATAGCAGTGTGGTGGAAACCAAGGATCCAGAGTCTGGGTTCGAGTCGCCTCGGGTTTGTGTGCATAGAGTTCGCATGTTCTCCTCATGGTGGGCTGGTTTCCTCTGGGTAATTTGGTTTCCTCCCACAGTTTCCCAAATTGCCTGTAGTGTGTGAATGAGTGTGTGTGCCCTGCGAGGGATTGGCACCTTGTTCAGGGGGTACAGTAACTCTCATCAAGTCTCCTGGGATAGGCTCCAGGCCCCCTTGGAACCCTGTATATTGGATAAAGTGATATAGAAGATGAGACAAGATAAGACATTTGACAATTGTGTAGTCAGCAAATTAATTAGGCATAATGTACGACTCAACATGAAACACTGCCTTCACTTGAGTTTACAAATTAATAACCACACAGGTCTTTTTTGCATGGAGTTTGCATTTTCTCCTCATGGTTGGTGGGTTTCCCCCCACAGTCCAAAGACAATGCAGATTAGGTTAATTACTGTTCCCAAATAGCCCAGAGTGTGTGAGAGGGCATGCCTTGGGACATCCAGGGTGTGTCCCCCGCCTCGTGCTCTAAGTCTCCTCGGATAGGCTCCAGGCCCCTTTGACCCTATATACAGGATAAAGTGGTATAGATGAGGATAAGTAAGGTAGAGACCAAACTTTCTGTCTTTCTTTTGTGGACAATTTATTTATTTATTTATTTAAAAAAAAACATAATTTTTTTTCTTTATATATTACTGAGTTGGATCTGCTTGTGTATGTATATGTGTATGTACTGTATAAAAAATCAATATCGTGTGTATTTGTGCGTCCTTAGATAAAGTCAGACGAGCGAGTTGTGGGAACTGAACAGGGTCTACTGATCCGAAGTCTGCTTCCAAAGGACTCGGGTGTGTATTACTGCCATGCCGTGGAACATGGTTTCATCCAGACACTCCTGCGCCTGACGCTCCACATCATCCCCTCTGATCACCTGGACGATCTCATCCAACGGCCACCATCGGACACCAGCCGCTCCACGCACCCCAAACTGTGGTACCAGGACTTCCTGTCTCTGATCGACCCGCCCGGTCCCAACAGTGTGGACCAGCTCTGTGAGCAAGTGTGGAAGAAAGAGAGGAAGCAACGGAGGCAAAAAGCCCATCACATACAGGCTAGCCAATCACACGCTGCTCAGCTTCTTCACACCAGCCAGTCCAACTCCAGCAAGTGGAAGCTCATGCAGGAGAGCAAGAAAGGGCGCAATCGTAGGACCCACGAGACACCGCGGGCACCTCGAAGCGTGTGACCACCCCTCCCCCCCCCCACCCCCATGCTCGCTTAACTGTAAACCACGCAAACGTCAAATAAAGAGAAATGACTCTGACCATTCTACTGACTGTGACTCCGAGAGGCACACACAGGAAATGTGAATACAATATTCCACCCCTCCCGCAGAAGAGAGTGTACTGTATGTTGGGGGAAAAACACACTCACACTCAGAGCTGTTCATTCAGACTCAAAATCTGGGAGTCTCCAGTGGAAAAACTCACTTATACCCAGATTGAAGAAAAACATGCAGCGACAATATTCTGTAAATATTAGAATTAAATGAACTTCTAGAACTCAAGATGTACTTCGGTCGTTCAGAATAAAGACTCAGCTAAACACCACTGATTACACTTCTGTGCGTATAGACTGCATAAAACCTCTAAACATGTATCTGCAGAACAAAACTTGAGTCCAACACTTTCCCCGTGATGATCCAGCGTGTCCTCTTTTTCCAACCCACTATTTTCCCTCTCCGTATTTTTTACCACTCCAAAAGCATTTGGCCCTGACACTAATCCACAAGATCTTCCCTTTCCACAATAAGCTTTCCAACATACATACATCATTCAGCTATTTTGTAGAGTAATATTTAATTTTGTACTTTTGCCAGAATTATATATAAGATTATTACATAATATAGAGTTATTTTATTAATGGGATCTCTCATCCTCTCACTCGAGCCTCTGTTTTCTAAGCTACTAACCATTTTGTACTCCAGTTTTCTTTTTCAGAACTGCTTTTTGATTTACAGTAAACCCTTCTTTAAGTAATACTGACACAACAGGAAGTGACGCCACCATCAGGGTGGTTAAATAATACTCTTTATACCATTGCTCTCTCGAATGCTTGAATGTGATTGGTTACAGGTTAATACTGTAGTAATGCACTCATTCAAATTATTTTAACAACTCATTCACAGGATCTTGTGCGGTGCACACTCTATATAATGAAAGACTTAGACATTTAAAAAAAAAAGGAATGCTGGAAATATTCTAATGACATTTTTCATGCAGAATTCACTTTTTTAAATTATTTTTGGATATTGTGTTTAGACAGACAAAATATGAGAGAAAATGATATCCTGATATTTTTATTTCGTTTTCCCCCCTGTTGGTCCATACATGTGCCTAAATGTGCCGTTCAAATTTGGTTTGGTTGTTATGATGTTTTACCAACATTCTGGCTGGTATGATGTCATCCCAGATGAGAAAAAAAAAACAAAATTGTGGGGCCGGGGCAATTTGCATAGCCCCTCCCCTAGCGTGACTCCTGCCCATCGATTTCAAAGAATTCCCATTTCTAGTTGGCTAGAAAAAAATCCACTTCCACTGGGGATATGTGTTATCTTAAATGCTCATTTGCATTTAATGCTACATACAGTAAAGCAGTGTACAGGAAAAAATCTGAAGGAATTTCAGGGAGGTCAGATTGCATTAACGGACGGGTAGGTTCATTAAGTTTTCCAGCTAAAGGACTTTTTTTTTCTTCTTTTTTTTTTCCAAAATGTTTAACTTCAAATCTGGTTACAAGTGAAGGAATTACTGTTTACAGCTGTTGCAACATAACAACAAATGTTTCGTTTTCAGCCCTTCCTGATGCAACTGTACCATTTTATCTGGGCTTGGGACCAGCACTGCATCCAGTAGCTGGGGTTTCGTAGTTTATTTTGTCAAGGGTCAAATGTTTGGATGGTGATTTTTTTTTGTGTTTTTTTTTACAGGTAAGAATTTACAGTTCTTTTGAAAAGATAAAGCATTACCAAATCAGACCTCATTAAATGCGTATTTTATATATGTTACCTTTTGCCCATATCTGACACCCAACCTGTATTCAGCCTGCACTGTATTATTGTGAAGAACTGAACATGAAGACTGAACATAATTGGGTTTTTCACTGGGAAAACAAAGCAAAAACGATGTTCCTCTATTCCTGATAGTTCCCTGTAGTCCAAAAATGATGAAATACCTTAGAAAAGACAAACAAGGCAAATGCCTTAATATTCTCCTTTTTGAAGTCTATATCGGTTTTAATTACAAAGAAAAGTGCGTAAAAACACCAGAATGTAGCTGTGAATATACTGTACAATTTTGGGGAAGAAAGCGAAAAACCGTGTGTGTACAACCTGCATGCGAATGCTCTTATCATCCCATTTGTTCCTCTAGCATTTGCAGTAGCTAGTTACAGTAGTAATGTTGTGTCACATACTGTATGACTGCAGACTCCCGACGGTCAACGTTTGCTCTGTGGTGGACATACTCCTGCTCTTAGATATGTGACAAATACAGTGTTAGCTAAGAGCGCTACCGCTACCTATGGTACCCTCTCCCACTGTAGCTCACATGACTCATGTCACTGACCTGCAATCTCAGAGGTCACACTGTGTATTTATCACTATGTTACAATGTACAATAAGAAAAAAACAACTTAAAACAGTATACGATCAATGAAACTTGGAAAGAAACAGACACACTTTATAGTTGGGCAAAACTGGATGTATAAGAGGGAGAGAGATGAAAAAAAATGCTGCTGTAAATTATTCGTTTTGGCATGTATTCCAATGTTCTAATAAATGTCTCTTGTAAGAACTGCCGTGTTGTTGTTTCTTTGAATAGCATTCATTTTGAAAATACTGTTGATGAAAATATTAAGTTATGAATCTGGATGGCAATTCATTAAAACATGGACATGCAACAGAAGATAATCGAATTAGAATGGATGCATTAATATTTATACAGGGAAAAAAATATCCACAAGTTGAGATGGAACTTTCACAGTTGTTTAAATTATTTTTCTGTTTGCACTTCATGCTCTGGTGGTCGACACGGTGTCTTATGCAGATCTCACAAGTTCTTCACTTGTGTCTCAACCTCTACAGTTACACATAAGCTCTTTCCACTGAACCTACAAAAAAAAAAAAAAGGTTAACCCATCATATGGTACCGGCAGCTTAGTACTCAAGTACTCAATTATACACACAATCTTGAAATAGCCCACAACCCTAAAAAGAATAAGATAACATACAAACTTCACACACAGCCTAAGGGAGAGATTCGATCCCCGTACAACAGTGCTAAATCCTGAACCACTGTGCTGTGCGAGTTCCCAAACTGAGGTCACGAAATCATCATGTGTGCATGTAATGTGCTCAATACTTTCATGCTTTCAAAAAGCATACCCATTTTATGCTAAATCTCACGTAACATTTTTACATCTAAATCTAGATTATGACATGTTAAATTTCAGTACCAACTCCTTATTGTTTTTAACTCAAGTCTGAATACGACACAGAGTGACCATCATTATCATCAGCATCATCAGCATCATCAGCAGGCAGATGGCATGTGGCCTAGTGGTTAACACCGTTATCTTGCACCCCCGGGGTCTGGGTTCGATTCCCGCCTGGTTTCTGTATAATCTCCCTGTACTTCCTTCCACAGTCCAAAGACATTGAGGTTAAGTTAATTGGTGTTCCCAAGGTGCCCCATAGGGTGTGAACAAGCATGTGAGTGTACTGTATTTATGTGTGTGCCCTGTGATGGATTGGCACCCTCTCCTTTGTGTACCCTGGGATAGGCTTCAGGCCCCTATGACCCTGTATACAGAATAAAGTGTTTTTAATCCACAGTATTTTACATAATTCATACTAATTAATAACTTAGCAGTCAGAGCATACTGTATGAATGTTTTAGCATTATTTCTACTGTATATGTGGCTTTGTGAGGTTTTACATGACAAATGGAAATGAAATGAAATGTCTTTTCACTATGGTTGACCTATGGAGGAGATTTTTCTTTTTCTTTTTTAGAAGGTAACAATGGTAACTTCAAAGAAGGTTCCTTTGCAGACTACAGCGCAGTGTTATTATTTCAACAAGAGCCCTAAAGGCAAGTATTAATGGTGCGAGGTTAAGAAAAGTATAACGTGTTTTTGGGCTGTTTGAGAACCAGACCAGCTGCTGCTTTTTGAACCATCTGTTAATGATCGAAGGTCAGCCAGGAAGTCACAGTAGTCCATTCACGAGATGATGAAACCCCGGATTAGGAGTTGAACGCCACACTGTGACAGTTATGTGTTAGTGTAGAACGTTAGTCTAAGCTAGCTTTGAAAAAAAAATCCACCCTGAACAATAGGTATATTAATCTTTATGATTAAATGCATTCTTCACTGACATCTAAGATTTATTTTGTAATTAGGTTCTAAGTTGACTTTTTAATTTAAACTTTGCTCAATAACATGTTACTGGATTTTCACTGGGGTAGTGGTTTCACTTTAGTGGCATTTAAAATTATTTATTAAGTCTACCTACTGTACATAAAGAGAGTGATGGAGTAGCACTTTTGTCCTTTAAGCTATCCATTGTGCTTGTCATCATATACATTAGCCAAACCAGTTCTCAGTCATAACTCAACATAACGATCCCAAAAATACTTTTAGAACCTCCAACGCTTGCCCTGCCTATTATTTCTACATTGTATGATCCTGAACGTTTGGGAAGAAATGGGAGTAGGAAAGGAAGCTTTTGTTTGCCGTTATATCTTCAGTAACAGAGTCATCCTGCGATGACAGATCACCTTAATCGTCATGTTTTAAGGTGGAGTTTTCAAAGGAATCTGATTCCATGCACAATAAAACACTAAATATCGTACTCGTGTGTAGCAGAGGTTTGCCCTTGTTTGCATGTTAACATTATTTCAATTTCAGTAATTTCATATGGGCCGACAAAGTGGCTTAGCATTTTGCACCTCCAGGATCTGGGTTTCCCACCTTGGGGTCTGCGGGCATGGAGTTTGCATGCTTGGTGAGTTTCCTCCATGACCCTGTATACAGGATAAAGAGGTAGAGTGAATGAGTTAGAGTGAGTGAGTGAATGAGTAACTTCATATGGATCAGTCATTTCAATAATATTTCAGAATTACTGTATATTTAAGAAAAGTGAAATGTGCACTTTTCCCCCTTATTTTTCTCTTCTTCTTCTTCTTCTTCATTTTTTTTTTTAAACATGAGCTTTAAGAGACAAAGGTTTACAAATGAGACACGCCTGCCATCTGGTGGTGAAATATATAACACATGTTTACTAAAGTTATTTGTTTTTGCTCGCCCCCTGTAGTTGTATGCAAGTATAGCAGTTATAAATGAAACCCATATTGACTTGTCACCTACAGAAATGGCATTTAATTAAGTTTAATTCATCCTGCAAATAATTGTTCAATTCAGAAGTAACATGTAATATGACTAAATGTGTGTATGTATTATTATTATTAACACATATTAATTCATATTTGTTACTTCTGAACTGAACAATTCTTTTTGGGAAACCATCAAACTTAATTATATGCCATTGCTGTATGTGACATTGCTCGGTGGTACAGTAGGTTTCTCGCTTATTATGCCGGTTCATATGCCCACCCAATGCCCAAACCCCAGCCACTGGTCAATGTGAGTGAGGGGTGGGTCTGGAAGGGCATCCGGCGTAAAACCTGTGCCAAGTTGTTTGTGGACCGGATGGTCCGCTGCGGCGACCCCTCGATGAGAGCAGCCAAGAGGCTAACGACAACCTATTATATAAGCAAATACCCAAACATGCATATTTATGGAGCACATCTGTCGACCCCAACCTGTTAAGTGACCTTAGACTTGGAGAAGCCTCACTGGTGCTGCATAAATATGCCTTTCTCTTTAATGGCGCATTATTAATGGGGAAAAATATACACGCAAAAAAGAATGTGCTAATGTAGAATCTTCATATAGCTTTGTTCTATCTTAATTTTAGAACTTTATGGAATTTGACTGAGCATGATTAGATTTAGACAGCAAATCTGACATTCACAATCATATAAGAAGCTATAGTTTTGATCTATATGATACTGTAGCCTTCAATTACTCTGGTGTCTCTACACTGGTGATGTTGCCCTACATACTGGCTCATTGTCTTGGACTTGTTGACATAGTTTTATTAGAACGTGAAAGCCCATGTGTGTAAGAGTGGACCTCGGTCATTATGGTTCAAAGAAAGCCTCACAATGGACTGGAAATGTTGCCTGGAGGTTTTCCTCTACTCCACTCCATTTATCTTAGCATTGATTCATGCTTGATTATAAACCATTATGGATAGAGTTGATGGTACGATCTTCTTTATTATTATTATTATTATTATTATTATTATTATTATTATTATTATTATTATTATTATTATTATTAATATTATATTGTCTACACTAAACACCAGATAACTGGCACATACTAAAAGGTAGTGTTATAGTGTTCTATTCGTTTGTATCTATTTACTGTAAATAATCACAATCAAATAAATAATTCGGATCATACAAGAAAAAAAAATACTGCATCTGCTAAAATAAAATGCTTTAGAAATATTTCCTTAGATTTGCAATAACAACACTGCAATGCAAAAATGGAAAAGAAAATTGTATCCCCTACTGTATTTAAGCATTGATTTTGTTTACCTGTGACCTTTTAGTGTAAGATTATTAGAACAACATTTCATTACAGCGGCACATATTGGACATGGCATCATCATAAGTGAGTGGATAAATAGAGCATAGATGAATAATAAATGAAAACATAATTTACTGCCATGATTGGCACTTTATTTAGTGTTCCCCTATTCATGTGTGGGCAAATATTGCTACAAATACTGCTACGGTACGTCTTCTTTATACTGTACTTAAAATAATGCTTACAAATTAATGCTGTCTCAACAACTTCTTAATTAAATGTTGTTTTAACAAAATACTTACTTGTACAGAGGATAAGTAAACAAATATTTAAACTGATGGATTGTAAATGGAATATTCAGATTTGCCACAAGGCCAGGTGAATAACAGTGAGTCTTGATTACATACCAGCAAACTGGTGACAGGATCCTGGGCACCCAAGGCTCAACTATACCTGTGGGGACCAAAGGTCATTCTGTCTGGTCAAATCCTAAAGAAAAGCCAATGTAGCTCAAATTGCTGAAAAAAAAGTAAATGCTGGCCATGATAGAAAAGTATGAGAACACCCAGTGCATCACAGTCTTCTATGTATGGCGCTTAGCAGGCAAAGAGTTCAAGGTTGTTGATCTGGCCTCCAAATTCCACAGATCCCAATAAGACCGAGCATCCATGGAATGCCCTGGACAAATTGGTCTGATCCATGAAAACCCCCAACCCACAACCCCATGGCACCCAAAGGATCATCTGCTAACATCCCAGTTTCAGACCCCACAGCACACTCTTAGAGGCCCTGGGAGTCACTCTCTGAGGGGCCAGAGGGGCCCGGGTGGCATAAAAAGTACACACAAAATATTGGGCTTAATTTATTTATTTATTTTGGGGGGAGGGGGGGGGGGTATTGTTATGGGTGATCATTTGAGAGTTTCTCAAAGAGTTTAACATTTGGATTAAATAAGGTAAGAATAAAGGTTCACTGAGAAATATTAACGCACTGTATTAGTACAAACACATTCATGCAACCCCTTTTTTCACAGCTGTCACAGCAAATTTATCCACACCTTCTGACCTAATCTGGATCTACTGTAGCACTCAACACTGGTTTGGTATAAATCCCGAAACCTAGCTGATATTATGGCATTACAGTCTTATTAGTAATGACTTCATGTTTATCTAAGACTCCAACTACTAAAATGTAACCAGAGATCTGTTGTGTTCTATAGTAATGTAGACATGAGAAGACTCCACAGATGTTATTGCTATGTAAAGTTATGCTATCCATTATTGGAGATCGCATATGTCTATTCGAGAATGTGCTCTTGTGAAAGTCCAGAAATTCAGAAGTGTGAACTATGCTAGACAGGCATGTGCTGAACATCTGCAGACGCACACTCGCACACATACACAGGGGGGTGATTTATGTTCCGAGTGCTGCATCCAGGTTCAGAGATCAGGCCCTCTTGTCCAATGATACGGGTGTGGAGAAGCTCAACGACGCAGAGAGGTGACTGTTGATCACTGAGGATAGCAGGGTTCATTGATGCACAGTGAGAAAGACAGAGGGAGTGATTCGACTAAAGACTTGACTTATACACCTGCGTGAACTCTGACTTGTTATTCACAGTCTTCACATTCTTACTTGAGTACCATTCAGTTTTATTATGTGGGGGCTTTATAATTTTTTATTTGCAGAAAATCCATATTAAAAAGCCTTTTTCCTATGATCTTGCATATTGCAAGGTAATAAATATTGAAGAACAAAACAGGAACAGGGTCAACATGGAAAGTTTTACATTTATCAAGCTTATTTTACTTCTTAGACACATCCCTGTCAGGTTCTCAATGCATTTTGTTGTCATCAATGATCATGTGCTCACAGTTCCATCGAGAACAATTCATGTTACTACTGTACTATGTCTGCTATTGCCGGGTGCTTAGCATGTGCTTATTGCATTGCCATTCCTCCTGAGGAGTTAACACCATGACACATGCATTGCTTTTCATCATGAAGTGACGTTGTGAGAAATTGGATCAGGTATTTATACTAAATTCCCTGAACGTGACTTTGACAGCTGAAAGCCTGCTGCATGCGCGCCATAAATGGGGTAAGCACTATAAGAATGTAAAACGGACATCGCAATTGGACACGCCTGATGAGGTCGTTGTCAGTTCTCGTCCCAATAACTCATGCCGTTGTTACTATGTTATTATTAATTTGCATCTTGCATCTTGCATAGACTTGCATCTTCTCCAGACATTTTTTTAAATAACATGTCCAAAAAGCGTTGCAGGTTACCAGTTTTCACTGCGTGCTGTTGTACAAGTTCTTACTGCGTCCTTTTATTTTATTATTTAAATATTTATTTTATTTTTTTTGTTAAAAGCGCTATACAATAAAATTGAATTGAATTGTTGAAACTCCCTTAGCTCAAATTATGGCGTACAATATGGTGGCTAGCTCATGTGTGAAAATGATGTCTCCTGCTCCCAGAAACACTCTTTTTTACAATTTACGCAGTGGAATATGCCTGTGCCATCAAGAAAGAAAAAAAAAATCTATTGATTCAATAACCAGTCCATTCAGCACATTCAGGTTGTCAGCTGATTTCATTTTATTGCCACATAACGTTGCTTGAGGTGGCACGGTGCTGTAGTGGTTAGCACTGTCTCCTTGCACCTCCAGGGTCTGGGTTCGATCCCCTGCCAGGCTCGATTCCCGTCTCTGTGTGCATGGAGTTTGCATGTTCTCCCTGTGCTTGGTGGGTTTCCTCCGGGTACTCCGGTTTCCTCCCACAGTCCAAAGACATGTAGGTTAGGTTAATTGGCGTTCCCAAATTGTCCATAGTGTGTCAATGAGTGAGTGTATGTGTGTGTGTCTGTGCCCTGCAATGGATTGGCACCCTGTCCAGGGTGTACCCTGCCATGTGCCCCAAATCTCCTGGGATAGGCTTCAGGCCCCCCGTGACCCTGAATACAGGATTAAGCGGTATAGATGATGAGTGAGTGAGTGAGTGAGTGATAATGTTGCTTGAGTCTAGACCTGACCAACTGAAGCAACCCCAGATCATAACTTTAAAAAATGTTTTACTTAAGGACACCTGTTTAGTCCCAGTCCTATTAGTTAATATTGGCTATTGGCTTCAGTGTTTTGATAATTCGTTGGATAATTCTTAACGCAATTTTCATCATTTACTTCTTTTTTTTTTATCATTTAATCGACACTGGCCAATAATTTGGCCCGTTTATACTAATGGCAAATTTTTTTCAGGAGGCAGTGTTTAAAGTTGAAAGAAAGACAATATATTTATTTTCCCAGGGCACCAAACAAATAAGTGAAGGTTGAACAGTATTCGGCTTGTTCTGGCACTTTTTTGGCTGTGCTCCTGATGTCATTCCATGTGTTTGTTGTGTTTGTTCGGAGACTGGATGTTGTTTAGGCTTGTTCTAGATGCAGATTTCACATTGACAATAATTTGCTTCAAAAAGTCCCACTACAGTATAAGAATACTCTGGCAATTCAGCACTACTGTGACATTTTTGAGAGTAAATCGCATTGTGTGTGTCTGTGTGAGTGTGCTTGTGTGTGTGTGTGTGTGTGTGTGTGTGTGTGTGTGTGTGTGTGTGTGTGTGTGTGTGTGTGTGTGTGTGTATTTGTGTGGGTTGGCAGGCTGAGTTAAAACATTAGCCTCTCAGTGGAGTGTCACGCCAGCACTGTCTGTTTGCAGAGGGTTGCCCTTGGAGAGGCTGTGTAAAGTGTTTGGATATGACAGCGTATGGTTAGGGTGTGCACTAGAAAAGAGTGCTTTATAATAATTTCCAGACACTCATAACAGTATGTCCCTCTTTATGTCCAGCTCAAGGGCACTACGACCTGAAAGAGCAAAGGAAAATAGGGGGGAAAGCTGCCAGGTTTCGAGCATGGCATGCACTCTGGATATTGAGCTCTAATAGCTGGGGCTTTGTGCCTGTTAGCTTTGGCACATAACACTGAAACATTTCACTGAGCTTTGCTACCAAAATGAATCTGTTCGATATTTAAAGTAATATAAAATAAATCACTGAATGAAAATGTAATTCGATTCACAAAGTGCCTGAATGACTTGCATTTATTTAATAAAACTCTGGATTGATTTTTTTTTTCTAACCTTCTTCCATTAATATTCTCCTATGTTCTTGACAATGCTGTCTGATCTGATATTGCTTTCTTTATTTGTAACTAAAAAAGTAATGGTGGCACAGTGATGTAATGGTTAGCACTGTCTCCTTGCACCTCCAGGGTCCAGATTTGATTCCCACTTTGAGTCTGCATGGAGTTTGCATGTTCTCCCCGTGCTTGGTGGGTTTTCTCCAGGTATTCCCATTTCCTCCCATAATCCAAAAACATGCAGAATAAGCTAATTGGCAATTCCAAATTGCCTATAATGTGTTGGTGCATGTGTGAATGTTGCCTGGAGGTCCTACCATGGTCATAAAAATATGAATTAATACCACACACTAAAAAATGCTGGGTTGTTTTTACTACCCAAACGCTGGGTTGCCTCTGTTGGGTAATCTTTCTGGGTTATTTACAGGGAATTGGGTACTTTTTGTTTAACCCAGCTTGCTGGGTTGGAGTTGGGTTAGCTAGTGACAGCTAACATCACAGACAAGACCGCCCCTCCCCGGTTCACAGGTGTATTCAGTGGCTGTGTCAGCTTCATATCTTTGTTTTGGTCTTTCTCCTCACGCATTTAAGAGGAAATGTAAACATTAAATATGAGGTCTGTATACACACTTTCACTCAACTATGACTGAATTTGTTCACTGTATGTAACATTTATTACTGTTACCGTGTTAGCGTTACACTCAAACTTTCAGCCTGGTCTGTGCTATAGCATGCTAATTTATCTGACAATGGCTGCTAGTTAGCCAAACCAAAGAACCCCATCTGTGTATGAAAGAAACTGTCTGAGCTTTTTAGCTTTCTTTGTAGAATGCTTGCAGGGTGTATGAAGATGGTGAAGTGATGAATGAAAGCTAATCTTTTAACTGTAGTGCCAGCATGACGCTAACATTTAGCTAGGTTGCTAGCGTTAGCCATGTAAAACATAAAAATAATAATAACCTATTTCTGAGGTAGAATTAACCCAGCATTATAGTTAAATATGACCTAGCATTTGGATTGAATATTTTACCCATCTTGCTGGGTTAAATAAATAACCCATGTTGCTGGGTTAAATTAACCCAGCATGGAGTTGGTTCAATATATATCCAGCACCTGGGTTAAAAACAACCCAGTTTGGGTTGTTTTTAACCCAGCATTTTTTAGGGTGCATGGTCACCACTGGCCTCCACTGTGGATGACAGGAGTTCCTAGAAGGATGGGTGGAAACACAGCAATGCAAGTCTCTGCTCAAACCTAATGTGCATCTGTGTGGTGTTGCTACAGTATTTCTCATTTTGGAAGTTTGAGCCTAGTGCTTGTGTCATGCCGCAGTTATTTCTCTTATTTAATGTCTTTGTAACTACAATGTTCAATGTTCTCATGTGATGTAAACGTAGACCACTATTGCTAAACCCTCACAGGAATACCATTTAACAGCCCACAATCAAAAAATACTGTATGAACATAAAACAACATGCTTTGAACCATGGATCAAAGTAGGTCAGTATGATCCGCAGTACTGGAAAGAGGGAAGAGCAGCTGCCTGTCACGGAAACACCTTCAGCAAGAAACCCCACCTGTTGGTGTTATGTCATCTTAAACAGCACTCCATAATTTCTTTATGAAGTCATTCTCAATTGTCTCTGAATGTCCAAGTTGTTTCAATCGTTCATTAAAGTGTATGTTAGCTTCCACCAACACAATGACAGGTTCATGATTCACCTGTGCACCAATTTGCACATGTGTAATGTGAGCAGCAGCTTTTAACACAGGGCTGAATCCCAAATCTCTTTCCCACCCCTGAACACGAGCACTACTTGTTGTGTGGAACAAGGGGTCCTACAACCTGCATAGTGCACTGACTCAAAGTTTAAAGGTGTTCAGGATTCAACCCAGGAACAGTTAGTTACTGTATTAGAGGATATTCTAAAGCAGAATAAATGGAGACAGAAAGAGAAGTGTACAGGTCTGTTCATCACATCTACGTTTTTTTTTCTCATCACTATTTGACTACGTATTACCAACTTTAATTTAAAACCCCTGTTAAAAAAAGAAAAGAAAAAAATAAACATTGATCACTATCCTTCAAATAATCTACAAAATTCTACTAATCCAGATAACATTATGCAACAAAAGCATGAAATAGTCTTCAGCTGTGAAAGGCAAACATTTGCTAGGACTCAAGGTCACTGAAACATAACACAGGAGACATCTCATCTGAACTTTGACCCCCAATAATCCTTATGTCATCGTGTCTAATCCTGACCTCCGAAAGACCAGTGCAGTGTGAGGTCATGGAGCACTCGTCAGCCAGGTCGTACCCTCACCCTTACCACCCCCCACCCCCCCCCCCCCCTCTCTCTCTCTCTCTCTCCATCCATGCATTTTAGAGATTACAAGCATTTTTTGTGGATTAAAAATTCCACAACTTTAAGAACAGATGAAAGTAAGCTTCACTTGAGCTACATTTGTTTCCTATTATAGCTTGCTCTTACAATGCTGTTGAGAAGTCTGTTGACGCTGCTTCATTATCTTTGTACCAGGCGGTGGAAAGTGCCAAAGGTTATCGCTGATCCTTTCCTTCTGAATAGAAAAAAAAAAAAAAAAAAACATAAATAACAGCACAGGTCTGGCCTGGAGACCTTTATGCAGATCAGATACAAATAAAGTGCTTAGCAAACCTGAGAAAGCTCTCATACTGTTCTGTTAAGACATTAACAGACATGTTTTGGTGTTTTTGGGAGTATCCTTAAAAAAATCATTTGGATTTTTGAAACTGTATGTAACTGCACATTACGGTGCATAATGGCCAAAGCAGCTGCATCCAGACTGTTATTAAAAGCCCTTTATTTTGAGCTTTATTGTAGGGTTGTACTTTTGTAGTTAAAAAACAAAAAGCAAAAAGAATATGAGGAGTGTTCGAGTCAAATCGGGACTTTTAACAGAGCACTAATTATGAGAGTAAAAACTCCCTTTATTTTGCTATGTAATCTCCTGATACACTAATGCACTTATTCCAGCTTTTCACCTTGACTAGGATCGTCATTCACGGATGTACAGGTTTCTTCTTTATATATGTAACATATACAGTAAAAGACATTGATATATGGACATTCTGTATAAGTCCATATATTTCATTTCTGTATCGGCTAGAGGTATTCGTTTTGTGTGCAAGAACTAGATTAATATTTCGATCAGTTAATACCTTTAATAATGTTAAATATTGTACTACTGCGATCTAATACACCATGTATGGGACACCAGTCCATCACAGATCATCACATCATGGACACACACAAATATTCACTTACTGACATGTTTTTGGGAGGTGAGGGCATGGAGAGCCTAGAGAGAAATGGGGACTTTAAGGTTTTCTAAGATTTTGTGTGCATCTACCAATGTCTGTTAAATCTCTCTTTGCTGTACATCATATGTCCATAAAACAACCCCCTCATTGTGCTTCCTCATTCCTTGTATGGTAATACTTTCTATAACCCATGTCAGGATGAATATTGATGCAAATGACTCGCTGGAACTGCTTTGTCTTTACAGAAAATGCTAATGTGCTTGCTATTGTCTGCCTGTCTACGGGTCTCCATATGACTTACAGTACATGTTAATGATCTTGTTCTTTTGATGTACAGGGCATACATAACCCAGAGTGCCTGGCTAAAAGGTTGACATATGAGGGTTTTTTTTCTTTTGCTACATGTGGAGCCACTGTGTCACTCAATGAGTCTTTCCCCACTCTCAATATGTCATGAATAAATAGGTGAAGGAGCAGTTAGTCTTGTTGCCCCATATGTTTAGGATTCCTAGTTCAAACCTGAGCTTATTGTCCATATGTGTTTTTTTAGTTTCTTCTTCTTACCAGAAACCAGCCAAGTACAGTAAGTGGATTGGTTATGCTAAATGTGTGTGTGTATGTGTGTATGCGTGTGTGTGTATGTGTGTGTGTCTATTTGTGTGTGAAATCAAAGTAAAGTAATATCAAAAAGCACAAGCAAGATAATTGTAGAATTTTTCCACAGCTTGTGGTTCAGCTGTTATGCTCTTTGTACTGGTCAGACTAGAGAGACTGAATGATTGGCTTTAACCAAAAGCCCAGCAGGACCACCCGGAGCTGCAACATGGCTAGGCACATTTCCAGAACAGAGGCATTTAAACTACCCGGAAAAAAATGTATAAGAGCACCCAGAAATTGGAAATATGATGATTACATGCTTTGAATATCAAAGGAACCTTAAAATTGCTCACAGACCAGACCTCCAAATAATGATAGATTGATTTATTAATGAAAATTTATTCATGCGTCCTGATCAGCGTTGTGGAACTAAGGCAGAAGCACTTGACATGAAGCGTGAACATACTGTACACTGGATGGGGAGCAAATCTATTGCAGATCACCAAAAAAAAAAAAAAAAAACAGCTCTCCCCATCAACTTCCCTTTACCTTACAAAACTTTTGCGATTGATGATTTAAGCCTGATTTTATACTCATGTAGGTCTATTCTTGCGAAATAAATAATACGGACTAATATTTACATAGCGTAGCAAAATCCTTCAACAACCCTACAAACATGGGCGCCATATTGCTTTTATGTAACGGTTTTCCTGCTGACAAAATGTGTTTAAGGACACCAGCCTGTGTTTTTATGTCCTATTTTGTTTGTTCAATCTCCGCTTCAAAAAATAGTGCATATTTTATTTAGAGTTTAACATTGCTGAGCAACTTCTATAAAAACTGATTGAGATGCTGTTTGGTCATTCATTTGTAGACTCAAGTGAAGGCAGCATTTCATGTGAAGTCATACATTCATTTTCTGACTAGACGATTATCAAATGTCTCATCTCATCTTGTCGTCTATACTGCTTCTTTCTGTGTACAGGGATGCGGGGGCTTGGACTTACTGTAGGACATGAGGCAGGGGACACCCTGGACGCGGTGCCAACCCATCGCAGGGCACACAGTACAGTACACACACTTATTCACACACTATGGGCAATTTGGGAACACCACATAACCTAATCTGCATGACTGTGGGAGGAAACCAGAGTACCCGGAGGAAACCCACCAAGTATGGGGAGAAAACTCCATGAAAACTCCATGTGCTGCCACACTGTCAAATGTAGCATTTAAAAAATTGCTGCCTGTAGTCCAGCTAGCTCGCATTAAATCAATGGAATTTTGAAGACAGCTGATGTTTATCCAAGTGGAGTTGTGCTAGGATATCCCCGCTCATGGAATGCCCTTGCCGCTTGCCAATCAGACATTAATAAATTGTTTGACAGGACCTAACTGTTGTATTAAATAAATAAAATAAGCATGCTGAACATGAATAAAAAAGCTGTTTTTGACTAGCAGGTGCAGTCAAATTAGGCTAATGTACCCAACAAAACAAATATATAAATAAATAAATAAATAAATAAATAAATAAATAAATAAATTCAATATCCCTGGGCAGGAATATCATTTCATTGTACTACTTTCCCTCCATCAGCGTTTCTGTGTTGTGCTTGCACTCTCTCTCCGCAAGCACATGGTATCTTCATCATCATAATCCCATTACAGGTCGGCATTTCTCCTCTGAAGTTTGTTTATTTTAGGCATGTCAAGATGCAGACGTTCACTTTTCAGTTTATGGGGTGTTTAGCTGTCTCTGAGGGAATCTCATTGCTTCATAATTATGCAGTAATTTCCGATAGACAGAAGCATCTGATATGAGTGAAAGTCTTCATTCCATCCTGAGAGTTTACCGCTCACTAATTCTATCTTGATTTGTTTCGCAGCAGTTGCAGCACATCTGAAGAAACTGCTTAAAGTCCATGATTCACCCGCAATCTGATTTTTCTTATAATCTTATGGAGCGAGTAGCCACTTAAATTGCACCATTTCAGTTTAAATTTGCAGTAATGCCACCATGGCTGTGGTTTGGCCCTGTGAGATGGAAATGAAGTGAACGCTTCAGCTGCTGGTTTCCTGACCTTACTGAGCAACTGTATGTCTCATTAAGCACTGAAGCATAGCTGACGGCTGATGGTTCCCATTCTACATTGCTCTTGTGGCGTTTTTTTTCTCTTCTTCTTTTCTTTTTTTTTAAACTATGCTTTGTTCAAAGGCTTTAGACCTGATGTTTAAGCTCTCTGAAACAATAGACCACTTGTAGCTATTCACTAAATAACTTTTTTACTTTCTCATTCACCAAGCAGGACTGTATTATACAATCATGAAATATAACATGTCTCCATAAATGACATACACCGTCACATGGACTGATTTGGTTAGATCCAGATGGTGGCAGACCTCTGTTGAGTGTAATGGTAAATAGATCAAAGTTAGCCTTAAACACAAGAACAGGACGTCGTGATTAAACTCGATAGCCGCAAAGCCATAAAGAGTGAGAGGTCATTATTGTTAATGAGTGTTTCAGTCAGACCATTCACCGTATTCCCACATCATCCATATTGGTAATGACATCATGCCCAGAATGTCAGAGTCGGTATGTATGGAAAGAAAATATGGACCTTTTGTATATAGTGATATATTAAAAAAAAAAAAAAAAAAACACTGCCATGAATCTAAGCTGGTCCGAACCTGATCCTGAGTTACTGTCTATGAGACAACCACATGTTCGCCATGTGGGTTTCCTCTGGGTGCCCCAGTTTTCATACAGCTCCCCCAAAAATGTCAGCAGGTAGACCACCTATTGTAACTCAACCGTCCATAGGTGTGTGTTCTCAGCACTCACTAAGTATTACTGAGATTGGCCCCAGATCTGAAACAACCCTGGCCAGAATAATAAAGATAAATGAATAAAAATACACCAGCAGTAATTAGACAAAGGGGACAATAAATGAGATGTGGATGAGATGAGGTAGAATGTTACCTGTACAGTACACTATGATGTTCAATGTAAGAACTTTGCACTTAAATTTGTTATGCAGTTAGTTAGAACTTAAAAATAATTGTTTATACTGGCGTTCATAACTTTGCTGAAGCTTTCCAGATCAGAGTTGATTTGGCTTGTAGTGACAAAAGTTGCGGCAATATGTATTACACCATATGAATATGTTAAGCTAAAATTTTAATGAGCATATCGTGCATTTTTCCAAAACATCAAGATCAAATGTACTGTTCAAGCATGTATACTCACTGAAAATTACTAACAGATTTTTACAAAAGAACATAAGCTAATATAGCAAAAGGTGTCAGTTTAAGCATTAGTCTTACTAAACATTTTACCTACACATGGCACGCCCGAGTTACCACTGACCTTGACCCTTTCTGCTCTCTGGACCTGCCTGATCTATGCTGAAGAGCAACTTCTTTCTAAGGTTCTCATCACATGGAGACCACTCACTTCTGCTGAGGATGGCCCCATATGGTCAGCTTATGGATACACTGCCTGGCCAAAAAAATCCAGCAAAAACATCTAGTTTTGATTGCAACACACATTGTGGTGGCCAGTTCATGTGTGAAAACGATTCCTTCTGCTCTCAGAAACACTCAATTTCCTGGGAATAAATCAGGGAATAAAAAACTACATTGATGTGCTGTCCTTGTCATTCAGGCCATTGCCACATAATGTTGTCGAGCCTAGACCTGACCAACTGAAGCACCCCAGATCAAATACAGTACTACCTCCAGAGGCCTGTACTGTACAGTGGGCAGTATGCATGATGGGTGCCTTGCTTCCCTTCTTACCCACTCTGGAATACGATCGATCTGAACTCATCAGACCACACAGCCTTTTTCAAAGTACACTCTATATGCTTCATGGCAAATTTTTTCATGTCTCATTAATACTTGGTTTTCTTATGGCCTCACGGCTATTTAGCCCCAATCCTCTGAGGTCTCTTCACATTGTGTGTGTATGGAAATCCTCTTACTGTACTTTCACTAGTAAACATAACTATATTTTTTTACTATTGATCTGTTGTACCATGCAACTTCACAGTGTTTGTGTTTTCTCCATTCATGTTTTTTTCTAACCAGATTTCTTGCGCTATCCTTCCAGGTTTTGGTAATGTGTTCAAAGCTTCTTAACTCAAATATCTTAAGTTGTTTTCCTTGCTTAATAAGTTGACCCTTCTGAAATGGTGACTTTTTTTTTTTTCTGGCCAGGAGGTTTACGTGTTACTGCTGAGGATAATTCCACTTGATGCAAAAGCATGATAATGGCTTTGAACTGCATTGATACAAACCATTTCATTACTAACTGCTGGCTACTCTATGAGGGCTTTTGACTGCAGTTGCTCAAATAGTTTTAAGACATCATCTCAACACTGTGGACTTTGTGCTAACTAAAACACATTTCCTTTTATACAATTGCACATTTGATCTTATAGCACACAGTTATGGAATGGATTTATTGATGGTTTCTTTATTCGCTATCACCCAAATAATCACCCGAATTAGTTCCCTTTTGATTCTGGTTCCTCTCAACATTTCATCCTCAAGTTGTCTCAGGGAGTTCACGCTTGTCACCATCACATCATTAGGACAAACTGATAAAACTGATAAAATCAATGTATAAATGTATACTTTTTCTATTTTAGTAATATCTAGAATTTGTATTTCTGTAAATTTGCCTTGTGACAGTGTCCATTGTTGGAAGTGTTACAGTATATGAATACATTTTAACTGAATTGAATTAAAGTAAAGGACTATCTATTAGCAAACTTATGGATTGATCTAAATTGCTTACATACAGTTCTTTTTCTAACACGCCGGCTAGATCACTCGTTGAGCACTATTTCTCTCAAAACGATTATATACGGTACTGTAATATACAGTACTGCAAAAGTCTTGGGCCACTCCTTGTTTCTTCAAATTTGCTTCCAAAAAGCCTGACTTTCTTGTATTTTTAATGTAGTCCTGAGGACCAGTTCTCCACGATTCCTAAAGGACTAAAGAAGTTTTTCACTGTCACTTTCAGTCTAGTCCCTGTACCTGACCAGTTTCAGAGGATTTCTTTTGTTTGTTAAGACACACAATGCCACACAAACTCAAGGCATGAAGCAGGTGAGAAACAGGTGCAGATGATGACAGATGATCAGGCTGGTGATTAGTACACTGCTGATGCTGAATGCTGAGTGGTTGGAACAGATGAGACGGGAAATGAGGTTGCTGCTGAGGTTTTTACATAAACAACCATTTTTTAAATTGTATCTTCAGGCACTTTGCAGGCTGATTTGGTAAAATATTAGTTTCCATTCCTTTAATTTAACCTTCATCATTTAATTTTATTTAGCGTTAACTCAAGACTTTTACACAGTGCTGTATATTGGACAGACTCCTGACCTTGAAATATGCACAGCCATTTGCACAGTCACAGTAGATTCTGTTTTGAGCACTACAGTATGTCATTACGTCTCTGCAGTGAAAGTTGTGTTTACTGTTTTGCAAAATTTGCTTGAGCATTTGGATTTTGCACCAAATCACTGACAAATGAAATCACGTTGTGTTAACACTGTGTGGTATTGTTTTGGTCAATATTTTGAGATGTTTTTTTTTTTTTTTTTTTACGTACATGAAGTAATAAAACAGTTTTTACATGTTTAGAAACCCTTTCCTACCATTATACCATTTGTGAAAACTGATTAATGAATAATAGTTTATTCAAAATATGCCAGAGTTTATCAAAACAATGACTTAATCCCTGCAGCAATGTTGGTTTCGCCTTAGATTTTTACCGAGAACATTGAAAGGGAGCCGCAATTAAGTCACTAAAATAACACACACTCATTACACACTTTGTTTGTATTGTATTTTGAAAGCATGTTTTTAAAGCATCTCACAACCCTTAATTTCTACGAGTCAAGCTCAGTTTAGTTCACCCTCTGATTATCTTTGAGATCTGAACTTACAAACTATTAAGGGGAATTAGCACATGCACACATAAACCTCATTTACATAAAGACATTAACAATTGTTTCTTTACCCTTAACACACCCACTGATCGTGCACAATTTATTTGACTAAATCATATTTCTGGTTGTAACCTTATAAACAAAATGTGTTCAAGAGTTCCATGTCAAATCCAATGTTCTCCCAGACTCAGAGACACCTCATAGATATTTTTCTTCTGACGTATGTGTTGCTTTGTCATTCTTACAACCCCTTTAGGTACCTGACTATGCAGAAAAGTGATTGTACAGGACAGGCGGGAATTTATGCTAGTTAATAAGCCACATAACATCCATCTGTACAAGTGATGGGGCTCTAGTGTGGTATAATAGCCAGATAACTCAAATCGCTAGAGCTGTGTACACTAGGTTTCTCTAAAACATTTTTCCATATGTAACTCTTTCTCATCTGTATTCATCATCATGCTAATGCTTATATACTGTACATAAATAGACTTTACTGATAAACTTGTTTATAAAGCTTTTTTTGTCCATGATAGGAGCACTTAATCAAACTAATGCACAGACTAATATATATTATATTGATTTATAATTGCTATACTGTATATTGTTTCATACTATCTTATTAAAACAAAAGGTTTCCATGATGGTTCTTTTGGATGATTAAATGATTATACTTTAATGTAAACTAATAGGATTTCCCCCAATCGGATTCTAGACACTTTTTCGGTTATCTGAAAATCTACTAAATTCTAAAAAATATCTTTGGAGAATACGGTGCATCAAGATTATGCAGATACATATACAGTAAGAATAATAATATACTATATAATTTATTTACTGTACTTTAGTTTACTCTAGTATAACATTTTTCTATAATGGTTTATACTGTACCATTATACAATATAATAAATGGTGGACCTTGGTGCCGAGTGTCATGGGTCTAGCTGGTGGTTTGGCTAGACCGGCTGATGTACTTGCCGTGGGCATGTATTAGAGCAGGCAGAGGGGTTCAACAGAAAGTGTCTTTTATTTACAAAAGAAATACAAACTCAAAAACATTGAAACAAACAAAGGAACCAAAACAACAAACTCAAACTAAAACTAGGGCTCTTTAAACAGACATGGGGACTACGGACTGACACAGGGAACCAGGAGCTGAACACAGGGAAACCAGGAGCTGACACAGGGAACTGGCATAAGGAAACACAGGGAACTGGAACTGACACAGGGAACTGAGGATGAGGAAACATGGAGCTGGAGCTAACTAAAGACACATAGGGGGACTAGAGATGAGACAGGACTGGAGAGACAGGACTTGAGACTAGATACAGGACCAGGGATACAGAATAGCGATAGGACTGAAGACCCCCCCCCCTTAAAAACACTTTGTTTCACCCAACTTACGACGCCGACGAGCTGGTTCCCCGAGCAGGATGGGAAGGCGAGGGAAACTGAACTGCCGCCGAAACCAGGCGCCGGAGGCAGTCTCGTGTCTGCCCTAGACGCTTGGCAGCAGAGGCGGCAATGGCCCGTTCTCGGGGTGGTAGACTCTCGACGCCGAAGCCGGGTGGTGGATGTGGGACCTCATCGACGGTCTGGGACGGGAAGGGGGGGAGCCTCCCCGTGAGGCTCGGAGACGACGGTCAGAGCCTCCCCGTGAGGCTCGGAGACGACGGTCGGAGCCTCCCCGTGAGGCTCGGAGACGACGGTCGGAGCCTCCCCGTGAGGCTCGGAGACGACGGTCGGAGCCTCCCCGTGAGGCTCGGAGACGACGGTCGGAGCCTCCCCGTGAGGCTCGGAGACGACGGTCGGAGCCTCCCCGTGAGGCTCGGAGACGACGGTCGGAGCCTACCTGTGAGGCTCGGAGACGACGGTCGGAGCTTCCCCGTGAGGCTCGGAGATGAGGTGGGACCTTCACTGTAGGGCAAGCCGACTACCCTCCGCCTGCTTGCCCCAGCGTTATGGTCCCAGCCGCCCCCCCAAAAAATTTCTCCCGGGGGGCCCCCTCTGCTATGCCTTGGTTAGGTCGAGGATTCTGTCATGGGTCTAGCTGGTGGTTTGGCTAGACCGGCTGATGTACTTGCCGTGGGCATGTATTAGAGCAGGCAGAGGGGTTCAACAGAAAGAGTCTTTTGTTTACAAACTCAAAAACATTGAAACAAACAAAGGAACCAAAACAACAAACTCAAACTAAAACTAGGGCTCTTTAAACAGACATGGGGACTACGGACTGACACAGGGAACCAGGAGCTGAACACAGGGAAACCAGGAGCTGACATAGGGAACTGGCATAAGGAAACACAGGGAACTGGAACTGACACAGGAAACTGAGGATGAGGAAACATGGAGCTGGAGCTAACTAAAGACACATAGGGGGACTAGAGATGAGACAGGACTGGAGAGACAGGACTGGAGACTAGATACAGGACCAGGAGCACAGAGACTAGAGACACGACTGAAGACAGGACCAGGAGCACAGAGACTAGAGACACGAATGAAGACAGGACCAGGAGCACAGACACTAGATGGGTTAGTGGTTAATAGAATTAGTAGCTACACGGAATACTGGGGACACTGGATGCTGACCTAACCGGGTTAGTAGCTAATGGAGTTAGTGGCTAACCGGGTTAGTACTGACCTAATAAGGAAACAAAACACAAGAAGCAAAGCTCACATGAGGCTAACCCTACTAGCGGCTAACCCTACTAGCAGCCAAGGCCTACTAGCGGCTAACCCTGCTAGCGGCTAGGCCCTCATGTGGCTACACAAAACTAAACAGACAAAGAACTACACAAGAAGACCAACACACAGAACAGTACTTACACAGGAGGAGACGCGGCCTAACTAAACACTGAACAAGGCAGCTCCATGAATCCATCAGAACAAGGAACATTCAGAAAATCAAAACTAGAGCCCTCTGAAAACAAAGGTTACAAAACATTAACCAAATATAAACTTAAAGAAACAAAAAGGAATGCCCACATGACGGTATACAAACAAACAAATAATGCTCGACCCAGTTTCCCAGAACAAACTGCTATTTATAGAAACTTTAATGAGCCACCTCAGTTCAGGTGAGCACTCATCACCTGACTGAGGTGCCTTCTGGGAAACTGAGTCGACCAACAAAAACTACACAGAACGAAACAGTGACCTTTAGTGGAGGTTCCTAACACCGAGAGCCATTATGAGAGAAAACAAAGGTTGTTAGAGCAAGCATGTAAAATATCTGAACTGAGAGCTTGGTATGACAGAGCAACCAGAATCCTTTCACGATCATTTACAGATCAGCCATGGGCAAATGAAGATTTTCTCAAGGTTAATTAATTATTTGTGAAAATTGTAAATTGTATTTTATACAAATGCAAGAAAATATACAAGGAAACCAAAAATCTAAATGTTCTCATGTTTAATGTAGTTACTGATTGATAATAATTATAATTGAAATGCTATTAACATTTTTAATTTCTTATTTATATAGACTCTGAATGACTGCATATATAGAGATGTGAATCCTAACACAAACATGAAATTTGGATCTCAGCTTAAAGAAAATTGTATTGATCAGACCCTCATAAATTTAAATTCAGTTCCTCTGATTTATTCAATATTCAAATACTATTTACTACAAAGTTGTGTAATTCTTTTTACAACTCATTATACCCCTGTCCTTGTTCAGACATTAGTTCATTTCATGATAATAAGGACTTTCAGATATCAAACACCACATGTTTCAAAAATAAGGTCCAACCACTGCTTCTCATTCATTCATTTATATTCTGTAATCACTCCATCTACAGTAGATCAAAATCAGAGATCACATCCTGGAGTCATGAAGTAAGAATATGCACTCTGACGCAGATATCAGTCCATTAAAAAGCAACATGTACACATACACAGTCACAAGAAAGAAATTTAGAAAAGCCAACCCACCAATGTGCTTTTTTTTTAGGAAACTGGAACACCCAAGGGAAAGCAACATAGACAGTGTAAGAAAATAAAAACTGACATGCATACAGTAGCCCAAGGTCAGAATCAAGCCTGGGACCTTGAAGCTGGAAGGTTGTAAAGTTACATACTGTGCCATCATGCCAGCAGCATTATCTTTCCGTCAGCAAAAAGCACAATATGTGTAATTATAGTACACACACCATATGGAATCTATTGATGTTAAATAATTTTTTCTTGTTCTTTCTCAGTTGCATTGCTTTCTGGTGTCTTGGTTCTGGTTGGTTTTGGAAAGGAGCTTTCAAAATAAAATGTATTATTTATTTATTTATTTATTTATTTATTTATGAAGTACATTTTGGTTGGTTTTTAGTCATATTAGTCATATCAATCAGAATGAAACCTCTAGAATAATTAGAAGAAACCTACAAACATAAAATAACATAACATTAATAATAATAATTTACCACAGTAATGTACTTTTGTCATGTCAGTGCCATATTCTGTGCTGAATTCTGCTTCCCAGGACATCCAGCAGCCTACAAACATGCCTGTCACTCAATCTCACTCACTCACACCTGAATTCTAATACACACCTGCTTTCAATCATCCCCACACTCACATTATATAAATAGACAATGGCCATTCAGCCTGAAGTGTATTCTTTCCTGATTTACCTCTCTTGTTTATCTTGCTATTCTGGTGTTAAATTTGTTTTGCTACTTTGATTCATGATTTCTGGTTTTGTTTATTGTCAGTGGTTTACGGATTGCCTGAATATTTCTCTCTTTCTGACCTTGAGTTTGCTTCAATTTTTGTTTGCCTGTTTTAAATAGATTTCACTCAAAACTGTCTTCAGCTGTCTTCCAATTACATTTTGTCCCATATTCTTTCTTCTAGGCTCAAACCTTCTGTCTACTTTAAGGTTTTGATTTAGCTCAGTATGCTGCTTTTTTATTTTGCAAACTGTTATCTATTTGACGTTCAGATTCATATCTATTTAGTTTTAAATGTGAATCCACTCCCGAAACTCAGTGAATAAATGTTTGTAGAGCTGCTGTTGAAACGTTAGGGCAGTAAACTTTGCAGCAGAAAATGAGGCGCCTCTGAGGAGTACTGTAGTGGTTAGCACTGTGGCCTTATACCTCCAGGGCTGAGGGTTTGAGTCCTGTCTTCAGATCTGTATGCATGGGGTTTGCATTTTCTTTCCATACTCGGGTTTCCTTGGTGTTTCCAAGTTGCCTGTAGTAAGAGTGCGTGTTTGAGCCCTTTGATGGATTGTTACCCTGACCAGGGTTTATACCAGTTAGTGCCTTAAGTCCTCTGAGATAAGGTGCTGGACTACTGAATGGAAGGTCCCAGGTTCAAGCCCATCCTGTGCCAAGTTGCCCCTGCTGGGCCCTTAACCCTCAACTGCTCAGACGTATAATGATATAAAATTGAAGTTACTCTGGATAAGACTGTCTGCTAAATGCCATTACATATAGTGTTGGTAATGTATAATAAAACAGCCTTCATGAGCAATTGTTGGATCGAGTAACTGCCAAGTAAGTTATTAAAAATATTTAAGAATAAAGCAGGCTCCTACAATCTTCCTTAAATGCTTTGGACTGTTAACAGTTTAATGTTTTCAATTGTATTTTTTTTCCTGTTGTGTGATTCTATACAGTATAAGACCTTAAATGTTCCTCAAATGGAAAGAACACATTAAAGCAAGGTGAGCAGACTGAAACATGGCTAAACATTTTGTAAGAGACCTTACAGCTTGGCATTGGGAAAAAAAAGCTAAATGTTATATGTATTAATAACTAAATTTGGACAAACTAACCAAACAATTTAACCTGCCAAAACTTCACGAAGTTCAGTTTCCCGCCTCCTTCTGGTCCAGTTCAGGTTAATGGCACCATACTCTAAGCTTTAGTCTAATTATATCCGACAGACTGTGAACACTTATGTGCCACTCTGCTCCCACTTTCTACCGACCTGTCACTTCATGAAGTCATATTCCAGCATTGTCCAAGGTCTGCTAATGTGCATGGCTATTTTCGTTTCAGTGATTCAGTGAGGGAGGCAGAAAGTCTTTATACAAGCGTCTGACAGTTTCAGTTCTGTGGTCACATAGTACATGCAATGATAGGCGTTTAAAATTATTCCACATGGACTCTTCATGACAACAGGAATTTTCTGCCAAATGGTTCTAGACTTGGTATGTGGTCGGAGATCATCATGGTAAAACTACAAAGAGTAACATTTGGCAGAAACCAAGCATTTACATTGGGCATGAAGTTACCCTGTTTTTAAAACGCTCTCAATTCATTGGGAAGTAACCAGTCTCCCCCGCCCCCAGTCTCCCCCTAAACTGTATGAAAGTTAAGTGCAAGAAACTATAGAAAAACATTCTGTTAATAAGCTTTACCGTATATAATCAAGGATACTTCAGTTCTTAAACTAGTTTCCCCCTGTAATATCTCCAGAAATGGTAAATGGATAAATGTTATAAGTTTAGATAAGTTTGCACAGTGGCTTACTGGTAGCACTATTGGATCACACCTCCAGGGTTTGGGGTTTGATTACCACTTCTGCTTGGAGTGCATGAAGTCTGCATGTTCTTCTTGTGCTCTCGTGTTTCCTCCGTACCAAAATACAGTACATGGTGTGCAGGTTGACTTGTGTCTCCAAATTACTTGTAGTGTCTAAATGGGTGTGTGTTTGCCCGTGCCCTATGATAGGTTGGCACCTCTTTTAGGGCGTTCTCCACCTTTTAACTTTATTTCCCTGGTATTGCCACCAGGTCCCTCATGACTCCACACAGGATAAGATGCATGATGGAGGTCCAGATCCCTTATACAAGACATATAATAAAAATATATTGACTGAATTACATACATGAGTAATGAAAAATTCAGGAAGCAATATGTTTAAGCATTACTATTAAATCATTACAAGTCTAGAGGCATGTGTATAGTCTGCATCTGTTTTGTCCTTCAAGCTTAATCTAATTTATGTAGATGGATAAACTGCTCTATTAAAGATACCAACAGGGTTTAGGCTAGACTCCAGTCCAGTATATTCCAAGCCATTTAAAGTAATGGAGAGTAATCTCTTTATATTGACTATTACTGTTCTGTTGAGATCCAAACCACTTTCCTGCTCTCAAAATCCTTGTTCAAGGTTAAAAACAAATGAATATGTTCTGCTTACACTATCAATCCGTGTATGTGTGTGCAGAAAATTGAATTGCATAAACAGAAACATTCTTTAAATTTAGCTTTAACCTAAAAAGATTGTTTGTTGTTCATTGTATTGCGTTTGTTGTCAGAACCGTATTTGTCTCACGATTGAATAATTTCATGCAAAACATCAGCAGTTTGAAATTTTAATGCAAAAATAATACTGAGACTGGTTCAGCTTGCTTGATGTACGGTAGTATCATAGGTGGTTATATCATTTTTCCAAAAAAAAAAAAAAAAAGTCAGCCATTTGGCAGGCATCGCTTTAATCTTTTTAGGATGGCACTCATTTGGAAAGTCAGCCCTGTTATTAACTCCATACTGCTGAAAAAGCCAGTTTTCAATGTGCTTTGTCAGCAGAACATTAAGCATAGCTGCTGATTGCAATCCTTTCATGTCATTAATATACACTTCCACAGCCAAGTTTCTGTTCTCCTCTGGCACACTGCAGGCTTTTCTGAATAAGAATTCCTAATAAGAAATATTACGAGAGTGCTTAATCATTTTAATCTGTAAACCAAGGTAAGGACGTAGGTCACTGCTTGCTTTTATCAGTCTTTGTCAGAGGAATGTTCGGAAAAGGTGTGATCGATTTCTTCACCGTGTTCTCCAGCTGCTTTTTGGACAACCACTCTGCAGGTCACTGTTAGAGATTTCAGCATTTATGTGTATGTGTGTGTGTGTGTGTGTGTGTGTGTGTGTGTGTGTGTCAATGTGTATGTACGTGCATGTTGGACATTCCTTTAACCCCTTAGGGTCGAGAAAAAACTCCCTTCAGTTGAGAGCTTTATATTTGTGTGTGCACTGATGCATGAGTGAGCGCAAACACACCTGGATTCACTGTCACACACACACGCTCACACTCACACACATGCACGCACATGCGCACATTGACCATGCATATGAAAATGACAGCGCATAGGACAGATCCTGTATGGCGTTATTTAATTCATTAGAACTGCAGGGTATTAAGGACGGATATGATGCACATAGAAATAAGACAAAGAACAGGAAACCTGAGTTAACAGAAAGTATGATAACACAAAAGACAGCTTATGGCTCTAGGAAGTGTCAGGTTTAGTCTAACATTCTGGAAGTGGAAGGACATATTAAATCATGTTGAGATGTTAGGACTTGAATGTTACAGTAATTGCAAGAACATAGACACATAAATGTTAAAAGCAGGAGCAAATGACAGGATCCTTGAGGCAACCGTTGCATAATTCCCTTTTTACTATGCAGTAATGACCTTTTTAATTTAGTTTGTGGGCTTTTTCACTGTAATTAAATGAAATGTTAAAAGGTTAATAAGAGGTCTCTGGAGCGCTCAACTCAACTCCCTTTTAGTGTCGAATCTTTTATAATAAAAACAAGGCGTGCTCATATTGATGATTTTAACACCCTTACAAATTGATCAACAGCTCTCATAAAATGTTCTCCCAAGCATGAACTTATTTAAAGAAAAGTAACAAAACAAAACCATGACAGACATTCTGAATAACCCGTCCAACCTGGTCACAACATGTGGTTTCATTCAGGTTATCAGCAGGCGTTGTAAAAGATAGCATGTGTTTGAAATATAAGAAGGCGGAAACGAAAGATGATTGATTGTAAGTGTTTTAGATTAGACATTTATCAGATACTCAGCACATCTGGCTTAAGGTATATAATAGATATGAACTTAAAGGCGATATTAGTAGACTCATTCAGAGATACAGGCTGACGGATACACCATGCGCTCCTGCTCACAATGAGAGCTGGATCATTGTTGTTAAAGAAAAAGATGCTTAGAAGAAGAAAAGAAGTTCTAGGAGCACAACATGTTGATGTACTAGGTGCCAGGTGTGGCTGGTAAAAAAAAAAAAGGCAAGACTAAGCTCTCTTATGTTTCAAAAATAAAAAAGACAATAATGCAAAGTTTCGGTTCCAATTTGACGCATTGACAACAGGTAATTCCCTTTTAACAAATGTCTTAAGGTGTAAGGATGAGGTTGACTTCTTTCGAAAACTAGACTGGAAACTTACATTCCTTATTGGTGTTTAATAAACTTTTTACCCTTCAAAATGCCTTAAAGGCAGATTGACTATGGCCACATTAAAATTACACAAATGGTCCAAATGGAAACTTTTTTGTTTAGCGTGTTTGACATTTCATGGCATAACGGCATGAAGACAGTCGGGCATGATGAATCACAAAGCCTGATTGCAGATCGCTGCCTGTTTTTACACGTTATATTTTGCACATCATTCTTATAATGCTATCGAAGAAACCTTGCGAATTTAACCTTTACTCAACCTTAAAATTTTTTTTGGGGATTTTTGCCCTGAACTAACCATCAGAACTCGTCACTATCATTTTTTTTAAAGACATTTGAAGGCCCTACTCTGTTCTATAAAGCATGCCTCTAGGACTAAATAAAACTCTATCCTTCATCTATGTCTCAGCTATCGTATACCACCAGTTCCTCGGGTTGCATTGGCCGAGAAATGCACATCTCTCTCAGTTACGGTAAGTCAATGTTTTCGCATAGGGCTGTGATGTGATGGTTATCTCAGCAGCCATATGGACCACTTATCACAAATTTTAGCAACAGTATCTCATTGATTTAAAAAGCGTTGAGGTTTAGACTCTGGACGCTGAAGAGTTTGACGCCTGATCAATGGCATGCAAATCAGCTCTGCAAAGCAGCCGGGAGCAGCTAACAATCTCTTCATTCAAATCATCTAGACATACGAGAGTCTCCTCGGTCAAATGGGATTTAGTTGAAACCATTGCTCTTGCTAATCTCCCTCCCTCTACCGCCGTCCTACTGAGCGAGGCTTTGTTTCTAACACCGGGTGGAAAGTTGCACTTCGTTTTGAGTGAAGTGTAGTGTGGAGGCAGTGCACAGGAGGCCCTTAAATCGCTCTGCCTGGTCAAACTTGGCATGAAAATGGATGACCCGGACATTCACTGCTCCTGAGTGTTCTGCTCATGAGCCTGATTTAACCCCCTGGTCAAGTCTGGGTGGCATGTTTTAAAACATTTGACATCCCATTAAATTAGGGAGTTGTAGAGCATGTGCGCTGTCAGCTGTTATATAATAAAATCAGCCCTGATAATTAACTTCACCAATGTTTAACATGAACTGCTACAGTAACATGAGTGCTACATGTAATCATTATGTTCACTAAGTTGAATTGAATTTAGATTTGTGAATATTGATGACCATTCTCATCACTGGACAGCTCGTCCACCCCCCTCAGGCGTAAACATGTCCACCTCACATGCTGGACCTGAACAAGCCAAACAAACACCTAACATCTGTACAACTCAATAAACACTGCCTGTGTGGGTATGTGCACAGGGCCATATGACAGACAGCTGAGTAAACTGGAGGTGTGCGCCGTACTGAGCGGGCAGAAAGCCGAAAAGCAGTCCATCAGAGAATGAACAGTGCTTTTGTTGAGAGTGCAGGGATGTAGACATCACAGCGGAGCCCCCCTGTCGCTTCAGCCATCTCCACTCCCCGAGACCTCATCAGGAATTGTGCGTTTCTCCCAGCCAGCTTCCTCCTCCTAATGCTGTGGTCTGGGCTTCTCAGACTACCAAGGATGTTTTCATAGCATTAACATGAAAGAAAATATTTTCACTGCTATACAGGAGCTTGAAAGGACAAAGCAAATTTATACAAATCAGAGACATTAACACTGAATATATATATATATATATATATATATATATATATATATATATATATATATATATATATATATATATATATATATATATATATATATATATATATATATATATATATATATAGCATTCAGACCAACATGTGCATGGATGATGAATGGGACTGTCTGTCCTGACTGTCTTAAGAAAGTTGAAGTACAGAGAGGAAAAAGACATTCTGAAATGATTGATGGGTAATGAAAGATTGTATAGTGACAGGGCACAGACCTGGTGTTGGCATTACACTGGGGCATGTTTTACAACCCCCCCCAAAATCATTTAAAACAAGTAAATCTTGTAATCTGGCCACCATCAGTAAATCTCACCCACACTGACTGACAGGTTACAGTCAAAGTTGGATCATTCTGTACAGTTGTTCTCTTTAGAAATCTTTGCATGAAGACTTGATATGAAGTGTTCTTGAGATGTGTGTGTGCAAGTCTCAAGCCACCGCTCATTTCTTTATATTTTGCTTCCTTGGTTCCAAAAAAGTCAGACATTCTTGTATTTTTTTATGCAATTTTAAGGAACAGTTCTCCGGGCTTCCTTCAGGTTCTCCTCGAATTATTGCCAAATTTTTCGCTCTAATTTCGCTGATCAGTTTCAACAGAATGTTTTTTGTTTGTGAAGCCACACAGTGACCACTGAATCTTTCAAGCATAAAACTATCAAACGTTAGACAAACCAGTGAAAAACTGGTACAGGTGATGAGAGACGATCAGCCCAGTGATTAGTATACTGGTGATGCTGAATGCTGAGTGGTTGGAACAGACAAGAGAGGAAATGAGGTTGTCGCATAAACAAGAATAAAAAATATATATATATATATGTAGGCACTTTTTAGTCGGAAGAAGAAAAACTTTGTTCTTATTAATTTAATTTGGTCTCAGACAACCACTTATTCTCTATACTACTTATCCTATGCAGGGTCACTGGAGGCCTAGGACCTATCCCTGGAGACTCAGGGAATGGGGCAGGGTAACACTGGAGAGTGTGCCATTCAGTTGTTGGGCACAAGCTGTGGGTAATTTTTATATGCCAGTAGTCTAACCACACATACAGATCAGGAGGGGAATCAAACCTGCAAGCCTGGAGTTGGAAGGGCACATTGCTAACCGCTATGCCACCATGCTGCCATAACTTCATCTGCAATATTTTGTTTAATTTAATATAAAGAAACAAGGGGGATCGGTTGCAGACTTTTTTTTACAGTATTGTACGACATGCAAAATTTCAGTCTCAGTTGGAAATGCTTTTTTAATATCCTAAATATAGTTTTAGTTGCTGTGAAAAGTAAAGGTTATATTCACATATAATTGAAAAGCACAAGTGAAATGGTCTGTTTTGAAGTTTTGAAGTTTTTGTCTGAAAAAAAAAAGTCATAATGTTGGAGAAGTTTTAAGAAACATTTGTATAATTAAACATTTCAAGGTTCAAATATATATATATATATATATATATATATATATATATATATATATAAAGCAAAAAACAAGCAACAATGAGAAACTACAGGCTGCTTGCTTAAATATCAAAGAAGTGGATCCTGCACCTTAATGCCAAATTTGATAAAAAGTAGGGAATGTTAACAAAAACAGACACTTAGTCCAAAGTGATTGGACGTCTAATCTTCAGAAATGGAAACCACGCTGGTTTGATTCTCTTTCACATGTTGGGTATGTTTTTAATCAGTACAATATAACAGATGCATGAAATTAGATTGAACTTCAAAGCATGTTGATTTAAAATTTATTCTTGAAATTACATACAACTCAAACTCAAGTCCCATGTGGCTAAAACAAATACTTTGTCCGTTCTGCAGCTTCTACACATTACCAAGGCTGGATCGAATGGTGACATGTCTGATTGGTAAAAGCCGAAACAGAAATGCGCTCATGTTTTCCTTAGTCCTTGCACACCTTTTCATCTCATCTGTGTCCCGCTCGCTGTGTGTCGATCTTCCAGCTGTAGATTGTAGGGTGCCTGTGCGTAGGATCACTGTTATTAGTGGAGAGGGGTAATGAAGGGTTAGGGGAGCAGACATCCTGCAGATGGGGATTAGGTTGCACTTGGCCTATTGAAGTAGTTTGAACACAGATATAACAGCCATCAAACCATCAGAAAATGTGTGTTTTTTTTTAAAGATATATAGTACATCTACATGCAAGCTGGGGAGACTTCATAAGCTATTCATTATTATTCCAATTATGCCAATATATATCTAATATCAGCTCAGAAATGAAAAAACAAAAAACAAAAATCTATCTCTTATCTAAAATAGTAGCAAAACTTTTATACCTGGTAGCTGTGTATTCATTCATAACTAATAACTATGAAGTTTAATTTACAAAATACACCTCTAGCATTACATTGCAAAACATTGTGCCAAATGTTGTGTAGGTTCCCCCTGTGCCACCTGGGCTGATCTGGTCTCTTGGGGCATGACTTCACAAGAGCTTTGAGGATGTGCTGTGGTGTCTGGCACCAAGACACTGAGACTGGATCCGTTTGGTGCTATTGGGTGGGATGTGGTGCCTCCATGGATTGGACTTGTTTGTGCGGCATATCCCATGAGTACTCGATTGGATGGGGATCTGTGTCTGGGTTGGAAATCTTTAGCTCTTTGCCTACCAGCCCCTGTGCTTGACAAGCTGGGCGTTTTATATCTGGTACTTTTCTATCTTGGCCCCCGCTCATTTATTCATTTATTATGCTGTATTGCTTTTTCTGTGGAATCTGAGCTCCTGGGCTTGCCTATGCATGGGTGAGCTGCGAGTGCCCATAATCCCCTCACCATTTTTCTGGTGCATAATATTAATGTGTAAATGTTATGTGTTGTTAAAGTTTGTTTTGATCAGTTAATGATCAAAAGTTACATGCGTATATGCTTTTTGAACATCCCGTTCCAGATTGAGCTCCCCTATGCTGTCCTCCACTCTACTGGAAAGGCTTTCCACTAGATTATGAAGCGTGGCTGTGGAGATGTTGTATTCATTCAGCCATAAGAGCAGTGATGTTGGACCTCCGGCCTGGTGCACAATCAGCCTTCAAATTAATCTTGATTTCATTCAGTAGGAGGGTTCTGTGCAGAAGACTTGAGTTCTTTGCCTTAACCTTAGCAATCCATATGCACAGCCAGTTACTGTACTGTACATTAATTTTGGAGTATTGTTTGTGTGTTTGATTTGTGCAAGCATTTTAACATTATAGCAAGGCGAGTTAGACTATGACCAGAATTATACCCTGCATCTTTTTTTTTATTATTAATCTTTCTCACTAAAAATAATATTTATTTTTACATCAGATGTGCCCCTTGGCATTGCCTTAACTTGATGTAAGAGAGAGAAAGAGTTGTA
>CM059210.1:11213835-11243835 GCA_030347435.1 Clarias fuscus | reverse complement strand
AAAACACAGATACTTCCACACCCGAGGATTAATAAGTGATGCACCAGTGACTGCATGCAAACAGCAGCCCGGGCTGTCATCTCTGCACTGGATGATGATGCTCCTTGTCCAGGATCGTAGGCACTGAGGGACCATTTCAACGGGATTGTGGGTACGGCGTGTGAGTGTCAGGATGGCGGCAGGATGGATCTGGACGCTCGTACTGTGTGTGGCACTGTGGAGAGAGACTTCTGTCCACGGAGCGAAGAACAACTATCCGAGATTACGTCTGTCCCATAAAGGTAAGAAGGCAACAGGTGCATGGAGGGCTATATAATTGTTAATAGAGATATTATAATAAACACCAACTTACATTAACTTGAACTGTTCATACATCTAATGATGTGAGTGAGTGAGTGAGTGAGTGAGTGAGTGAGTGAGTTGGTTTCACTGCTTGGCTTTGGCTCTTCTTTAGACTGAACAGATTAACAAGGTGTATAATTGACACGGCTTTTCTAACATCCTGTCATTCCACATTTCTCAGATACTCCCTCTTTCGATTAGAGTGAACTATGCCTGAGAACAGAATGAGCTCGATTAATTAAAAGGTTAACCTCAATTTAGATAGTAATACTTTGTGGTTCTCCAGATCTCTTGTACTGTATGTCATTGCTTATATAGGGTTTGTGCTTTGTTGCATTGCCTTAAACTTGCTTGATATTTTTAAGAGTTTCATACAGGCCAAAACTTATAGTGCATGCTATATTTTGGCATGACATTGATATAAGATAATGCCTACGGAGACTGATTTGACACTTCTGAAATACGATGGTTTACTAGTTCATTTTAAATCTAATAATATGATGAAATGCTATGCTAATAACCACAGGAACTTTTTCAACTGGTTAGACTTCCATAACAGTTTGTATTACATTCCTTAGGTCTTTAATTCCCAGTATGCAAGACGTTTTTTTTTTTTTTTTTTGGTCCCCTGACAATCATAAATGTAAAGAAAATAATACCTATAATAGTAGTAGTAATATGAATACAGTATATATATATATATATATGTGTATTTTTAATTATTTATATGCACACACTTTAGATTGCTTAAACTGTAAGCACTGAGGTCTCAAACCTCAAGGCCACCTTGGGTCTGTGTGCGGGAAGTTTCCTTCCACAGTCACATTAGATTAGGCTAATTAGTGTTTCCAAATTGCCCATAGCATATGAATGAGGCTGTGTCCTGTGATGGATTGGTAGATGTACCCCGCCTCGTGCCCTGAGCCCCCTAGGATAGGCACCAGGCCTAATGAGACCCTGTACAGGATAAGCAGTATAAAGAATAAGTGAGTGAGAATACAGTATGTAGAGTATATGAATGTCAAAATATGCCATAAACAGGTATCAGGACATACTACGGCCTTAATATTACTTCTAATTTCTATTCAAACAAAGCTTAGCCACATCATACACGATAATACTCTGCTTTTTGCTTTTTGAATATTTCTTAATTAGATGTGACTCGTTTATAGTCACCCCCTTTGACTCCTCTTTGACTCCTGTCCTTTATTGTTTTTGCTTTTTGCCATGGTGGTTGAGTTTCTACAATGTGGCGTTCCTTAAACTCTAGAGGTTCAGTGCCAGAGCATCAGCAACTCACTTTGCCATGCTGGTGTCTATCTTCAGTGTTTATGGTAGAAGATGTGTGCACTCTTTGTAGATACAGGTAGCTTCATAACCTATCATTAGGGAATCCTCTGTGTGTACTGTATGTGTGTAACGCACACACTTTGATTGCTTAGCTGTGGAAGGAATGCTGTATGTATAAAAATCCACGCTGCCAAAATAGTCAGCAGTGTGTGGACTGTTGATACTTAATGAATTTTGTTGCTTTGCCCTTCAACCATTTGTGCACTGGAAATTGGAAGGCTTTTTTGTGGTCTGATCTGCTTTTTCACACCATAGTGGGTTTCAACATGATGTAGAAGCAGAAAGAAATACCTATGAGTCACAGCTAGATGATTGGCATGCTTCGAAGAAGGCTTTTTTTTCCGCCTACACCAAAGATATTATTCTCTTTATATCTCTTACCTCCATTTGACTCCCTTTTATCAGCCGTCAACACCAACACACTCTTTTTCTCTATGCAAAACAGTCGATCTTTTACTGTTTACTTCACACTCCGTTTCTCACCCGTTCCGTCGCTCTGCTCTCTGCATGCCTGAACTGATAAATCGTGCTTCGCCAAAGCAGGGACGAGTGTTCAGCGAGCATCCTATCATTACAGAATGAAAAACATTTGGCTTTTAAAGAGGTTGTCAATCTGTTGCCAGTGGGAGCAGCCAAAATTCTTCGGCATGCGCTAAGGGATTCACAGCCCTTGGAGGCAGTAACGGGAGGGAGCCTTGTGGGTAGATTTCATGGGTTTCACTCTTGTGATATTAATATGTCTTAAATTATAGTCTGATTGAAAACAGGGAGGTAATTTCAGTCAGCTTTGCTGTAATCTGTCAGTAGCTGCAAAGTGCAAATTTAAACTAAGTGCTTGCTGTAAGAGACCCGACAAGAACCTGTGGCAACGTGCCTTAGGGTCTAATTCAGATTAATTAGGTGTCCTTACAGTGTCTCTATTTTTAAGTGCGGATTTACTGTTTTACAACTTCGTCCATGTCTGATCTTTGATTGTGGGTCTGTTTGCCATCTGATTGTTGTTTTTATGTAATTGGATAGCACCTTTAAGTGTACAGGTTGCTGTATATCATGCCAACAGATATTATCAAGTCCTATTACTGTATGTATGTAAAGGATTGCAGGTAAGCCTTATAGGGCGTTGTCTTTAGATACAAAATTTCATCTTACTATGTTGAGGATAGAATGAGTGGTTTCATCAGAATAATCTCACAGATCATCTCTATTTCAGTTCTTGCGCCAAAAAGGCCAAAAAGGCCAAAAAGAGAAATATTTCTATAATACTGTATTTTTTGGGATTTTGGATTTGGCGAGGATCTCAACAATCAAATGGATTAATGCAAGGATTGCGTTGTTCAATCACACTGATTAGATCAAAGCATGAACATACGGTGGAATGGCTGTTACTCTGTGGAATCCATTAACAGAGCATTTCAAAAGAAACAATAACCTTTTTTATGTATTTTTTTTTTTTTTTTTTTTTTTACAAGGAAATAAGTTCAAGTCCATATGGATTCACAGTTCATCACCTAAATAGCTACAGGCAAATGTTAGATTGAAGTGCTGGGTTAGTGGTAGGGTAACCAAACATGGGGTTCAATTTCACATTTCCAGAAGTTTCCTGCACCATACTTTGACTTGTTTGTTCCATTTTATGGTAAATGAAAGTGTAACAGTAATTAGAGCAGTATCAGACCAAAAACAAGATTAATCAGGCACAAAGTGTTGATCAGTTCCTGTGGAATTTCAACATCTTAAAATGAAGTATTTACGAGCAGAAAAGTGTTGTGTTTGGGTGGAGACGCCTGGGTGGATCACCACATTAGGAGCTCAGTGGTAAACAATTTTAGCTCATATTGGCACAAACATAACTCCGAGGTCGGAAATAACCACAGAACTTGAGGAAGCTTCGCAGAGTTTTGGGTTAACACATGGTTCCTTCAGAAATGTAAAAGTTCCACTTAAAGGAAAAACATCCAATTTTGAGGCATGGAAATCCTTTGGCCTGAATCCTTCCAAGCATTTCAAGGCTACATTTCTGGATGGACAGCCAGCTTGCATCTATACTGTGGTATTTTCTAGAGTATCATATCATGTGGTTGGATTCCTTTCAGACTACTGAATTCATTCTTCTCCCAGAGCTGTACATTTATCCCTAAGCGAAATTAGGTTAAATCTTTTCCAAACATCATTTCAAAACACTTCCACCTGGTCGTGCAGAGTGGGACTCTGTTTTAAGTGATGTCACGCTGTTATGACAGAGTTAGAGTTTCTTGCATTACCTTGTGTAAATAAATCTCTCTGGGTGTACCCTGGTGTCGTTGAACATTTACCTTTCTCAAAATTTAAACACTCCGCTGCCGAAGCTCTCGAGAGCCTTCAGTATATGTTTAAGCTACTTAAGAGGAACCAGTTTCTTAACATGTATAATAGCTATAACAGAGTCGTCCTGCTGTGCAAGGACATGTTATCAATCACCATTTAATGTCACCAGTTTTATAGTTTTGCAAATTCAAATTTGATTTTGAATAAAAAGCAACGTTTTGTAAACGTTGTTGCTATTTAAATATAGATTTATGGCTCATCATCTAAATGAAAGATTGCAAAAGATTATCAGTGTTACAGGTCAGGGTTATACCACCTGCTGCCACCACACCAGTGCCCTTGGTGTTGTTTTACAGAACTTTTGGTAATGGTACAGATGGTAGCTGGTAGCACTAACGTCTAAGCTTTGTTTTAAACCTGATAGCTTTAAACTGATAGTATAACAACCCAAAAGTCAGCTCAGGTTGCATGTAGGTTGAAGCCATAATTGCTAGCGTACCACCCTTCTCTGTGGTGTAATTTTAAACCAAGCTTTAAGTCACATAAAAGCCTCTGTATGTTCCTGATGGCTTTAAAATGATTTTTGCTCAGTCATTTATATGGGAAGGCAGAAGATCAAGGAGTCTTAGTTTAACAAAGGCTATGTGTTGATGATATATCGATGAAAGACTATGCTCTTATCTCTATCAGGAGCTGTTTAGTGTTCCAAACATAGATAACTTTATTAGGATTTATAGCTAAAGTGAGTAGGGTCTAAAATGAATGAGGTTTTATTGATTGATTGATTGATTGATTGATTGATTGATTGATTGACTCTGACACTTACTTAACCTTAGCTAAATTACACCGAGGTCAGAACTGGTCCACAACTAAAGATATGTGAAGCACTCATTTGTGCAGCTATTTTTGTACCTTACTTTCCCAGAATATTTTCAAACTAAATGTGTTCTATTTCACAAAATGGAAAAAAAAAAAAAAAAGTTTTTTAATCAAAACATACCTCACTAAACAGTTACTAAGGATGCTGTACATGTGTTGTGTCTACAATACTCTAATAATAATAATAACAACAACAACAACAACAACAATAATAATAATAATAATACATATTATTATTGTTTATTCATGTATTATTATTATTTAATTACTATGTATTTTATTAATATTATTTATTTATTTATAAACATTTGTAAAAAATAAATAAGAAGAAATTTTCATGCACAACTGTCGATAAATTTTGGTGAAAATATGTTGAGTGTTCGATTCTTGCCTTGGGTCTGCATGCGTGCGGTTTGCATGTTATCCCCATGCTTGGTGGGTTTCCTCCCACAGCCAAAAGACATGCAGAATAGACTAATAGGTGTTCCCAAATTGCTCAAATTGAATTCTTGTGTGAGCATGTGTGTGCATGTGTGTGTGTGCATACTGTACGTGCCCTGCGATGGACTAGCCAGGGTGTATGCTTCCTTAAGCCCAAAGTCTTCTGGGATAGGCTCCAGGTTTTCCATGACCTTTCAAAGGAGAAGCTTTATAGAAAATGAATGAAATCAATAAACCAGTGAGCAACAATTAACAATAAAATATAGCTGTAATTCTGAAATAATCAATAAAAGAGTTTAACGATTGTTAATCCTAATTTTCTCTTCCAGTAATTAACTGAAAAGGGACAATAAATCTCTTTTGCTTCATGCCAGTGCAGCAGGTAATTAATTAAAGTACTTAGAATAGTGATGAGTTCTTTCCGGCTTTAGCTCTGACCTCACACACTGGCAATGGCGCAAGGACACATGCAACAGATCTATCTGTTTCTATGTCTGCTATTACACTGCCCCCTCTTCTTTTCTTGGCATTTCTCCTGAGAGCTAAAAGAGGTCTATTTACCCAATAAACCCATCACTTCCTTTCAAACATAGGAGCTAAGCAGTCGTCATGGAGACGAAACATCAAGGCTAGAAAAAGGGAGTGAGATGTAGACAAGAAGGGAGATAGAGATCAAGAGTTTGCCATAAACATCATAGGCAGTGCTTTCAGTAGAACATAAAGTAAAATCATACATATGGATTCAACGATGACTTTCTGTATGATGCACAAGTGTGGCTTCAATTAAATGTCTAGAACAGCGAGAAGAGTGCAAGCTTAGATCAGCATTTAGTGCGGTTTTTCACTTCCAGGTTCTCATCATGAATATGGTCATGTGCATGCAGGTAATTCCACCTCTTCGTCATGTACCTTTCCTCCTCCAGTTCAGTTCTCCTCCAAAGTGTCCCTCACCTTCAGTTTCCCATCATCTTGTCAGCCCACACATTATTTCCATTCTTGTTCATGTGGCATTCATTTTGGGTCACGACATTTCATTCAAACACTTTACAAAAGGCTGTAATGAAAACAGAGTAATCGTCTTTGACACTGATGAGACTTCCATCTGCCTATTCTCCCACAGCAAAGACGAGTGATAGGGAATATTCAGGCTGTTTTTTTTCTCCTCTTTTCAGAAGAGACATTCATTCAATCCAACTGAATACACAATTTTAAGAGTGCATGTTTCTCACCCAGTCTCCTGCTGTCTTATTAGCAACGGTGGAAAGAGCACTGACTCAAGGAAAATACTGCTACTTTAATAATAGTTCACTTCAGAAGAAGTAAAAGTAGTGATCAAGAAAATTCTTTAAGTAAAAGGAAATAATGTACAGTTGTCTGGTGAAAAACCTTTAACAACTTTTATAGCAAACTGGGACTTTGGAACTGATGAAATTTCTCGTGAATGAAGGAACCGATTGCTGGTGCCAGTGATGAGACTCTTAGCCCCAGTAAAACATTTGAATGGTGCAAACGTCTTAAAGAAGGCCATGCATCTGTGAATAATGAACCCGGCTCAGAGTGGCTCAGAGCCCATTGCAGTCGTCCCTGTCACCATTCAATGAGTGAAATCCCTGATTCTTGAAAATGGACAGAAAACTTGTTGCCAATTTGCACAAGAGAAGAATTGTTCACAAACACTACATGCAGAGTACAGTGCCTTTTCTGGCTCCAAGTGGTTTCCACATGTTTGGGCCCCTAAAGGAATTCCTGGGAGGCCAGCGTTTCAGACATGATGCAGGCAGTTACAGTACATCATGGCACTGGTGTACTGAGAAAGCTTTGTACTATGATAGTATCCAAACACTTTAAAATTATTGTATTTAGGTCAACATGCAATTTCTGTTCTACATCAAAGTAACATTTATCATCAGCTTTCATTCTGTAAAAAAGATCCAGTTAGCTAGTCTAACTTTCTAACACGGAGTGAAAATAAACAAAGTCATATAAAATTAGAAGAAAAAAAAAATCCAAAGTAAAAGTACTGATTTAATTATATCCAAAAGTTTCTTTACCACAATGTTCACTCTTCTCAGGGTTTTAGGGACATTTCCCAGGGGAAGGGATTTAAATAAAGACCAATAGTCTTTATGACTTGATGAATTGCCATGTACCATCAATCACCAGGTTACTTTCACTGTAATTCTTTTTAGAACAATTCCAATTCTCTTTACAACAAGTAAAGATTTTCGAGATGCTTTTAGCATACTAAAATCAATAACTCATTTTATTTGAAAGCTTAGCCATATTATTCTATAGAGGGTACGCTCCTTCATCCTTTTCCACTCGGTCATTGTGTTCCAGTCCTAAACCTTTCCAATCACAGTCAGTGCTTGTTTTAAGTCCTTAATTCGGTTTTTTATGAGTTTAATTCTCTTTTCTCATCTTTCAACACCTCAACCTCACATGTTAAAAGTTCCCCTTCCTTCTTTCTGTTTTCATTTGAAGTGTGATTGGAGTAGACTTTGGAGCTTCCAAGACCAATTTCCTTTAGGCTTCCTGAGAGCTGAGGGGGAACGTTTTTTAACCCAGGTGGAGAAAATAACAGGGAATTAAAAAGGGGGAAATTCCTGCAGTGAATCTTCAAAAGCATTCCATGGTACACATGCATAGGCAGTGCGTATGATTTGAAGTGGAAATGCTCGTTCGATCATATAATCGTGGGTCTTAAGCGCATAAGAGTGGCTTCTATGAGATCATTGAATTAGGTCAAACGTGCCAGCTCTCAGATGAAATTTGTAACATATATTATTCCGACAATTGTAATGTAAATCACGGTTAAAAGAAAAGAAGAAGAAAAAAAAACAGTTTAACTCTAGACACTGTGCAGACATATTGAAACAATTTTTTTGTGGTTTGAACTATTGAGTAGAATATTAACAAAAATTTTATTCCTTCTCGTTTTCCCTGAATGACTCCTTGTCTGACTTCTTATAGCTACACTTGATAAAATAAACCGTAACATGCTTTTAAATGAACTTCGAAAGATTTCACAGTTAAAAAAAAAGAAAAATGCACAGTTTAACTTGTCTTATTCAAAAAAGTTTCATATCGATTTATGCTTTATAGTCTGATTGTTAAAGGGTAACCTAGGACCTTTCCTCCTCCAGTTTGTCTTACATCAGTTTTCCAGCATGTTTCCCATCTAACTATCAAGGCTAAGAATTTGACTGGCGCAGCCCTCCTGTTTTTGGAGAAGAAGCACAGGCAATGTCTGTGTTTGTACATCTGTCAGTCACTTCAGCTAGCTTTGTATCGGAGCAGCAGGGAATCACAGTGTATCTTGTAGCAATTGGGAAACAGCAGCTGAGTGTTATTTTTACTTCTGATGGAGCGTGGAGGCGAAATATCTCTCCGGACCTCCATCATCTTTAGAATGAACAGCAAGCCAGAATAGGTGAGCAGGGTGAAAGGTCAAACTGTTCTGTTCACAAATAAACCCAATGACAAAATTCTCTCCCAGGATGATGGAGTGAGGATGAAGTCGATTGTAGAGGATGTAAGAAATGTGAATCGCTATTCATGCAAGCCAGAAATGTCTCTTATTAAATAAGAGGACAAAAGTACAAGAATGAAACTAAGAGGTTCATTAAGGTCTCATAAAACTTGTAGCTCTCAAGTAATTTTAAAGAAAAATTGTATCTATCTATCCATTGTCTATACCGTTTGTCCTGTGTATGGTTGTTCCTATCACATGGGTGCAAAAAGGGGTCCAAACTCCACACTCACACACAGAGGATGAATATTTGAGTCAAACCATTGCTGATGCAAAATGAGTATTTTACAGATTTTCAGTACAGGTAGAAATAAGTTCATGAGCTATGAATGAACTAAATGACACCATATACTTTTATCTCTTTATTATTCCATCATCACTCTTCGTCACCATCATCTGCTTCTCTCCTCTCATAACAGTGGGTTATCAGCGTGTGGAGTCTCTTCTGTCTCTCACTGTGTCACAACAGCCTTTAAAGAGGCCATAAGTGCTTTAATCTCACTCTCAATCATGCAGGCCTACTATACAAAGCCAAAACATGTCAATGTGCAATGCTCGATCTTTCCATGCCATTTGCATTCTAATGAAAAGCAATTCAACTAAAGATGTTTGTTAATTAATGAAGTGTCAGAAGAAATTCCATATGTACAGATTTTGTAAGACATTCTTTTTAAACTTTTCTGTAATGTTAAATATTTTGTGTTAAATCAACAGCTGCATTTTGAATTGCGTGTTGTATAGTAAGATATTTCTGTGTGTAAACATTTAGCTATTTATTCACATTGTTTATTGACAGACTTCCACCGCCCGTGACTTCCATGATTTGTACCAGAAAAATCACAAGATGTTTTTATCTGATAATCTTACATAAGCTACAGATTCAGTGGATTTGACTGTAAAAAAAACAATAGCACACATCACTGTTTTATAATGTAAAACATTTGAAAAGCATACTTGAATAGCGGCCTATAATTCTGTTCACTTGATAAGAGTTTGATAAATCTAGTAAATTGACTTGCCTTTGTTATAGACTGGGATATTAACGCACATGTTTGCAATCCTAGTTTTGTGGGGCAGTTCCATTGAGTCGTGTGTTACTGTAGTGAAATAATTGTCTTGTCCTCCTGTAGAAGTAATTGCCGAGAGGAAGAGAGGCTTGGCTAGTAAATTTCCTCTGGATGGGGAGTCATGACAGACCTAATTTGGCACAGGCAGACAGTGCAAATAACACCAGTAACTGGGGATAATACCAGCCATACGCAAGGCTGCGAAGGGTCTGCTGGTACTCCGGAGCGCCCCAAAGGTATCGTCTCTACAGGGCCATCTGGAATGCAGAGCAGAGAGATCCCTCAGGAAATGGGTTTCTGATCAGAGCAAAGAGCCTTCACCTCCCAAACCCTGCAGAGACACCGACTCAGAGACTGTTTATCATGCTGTTCAGTTTGATTACAGGAAAAATACATCAGGTGTGTCTGTGTACCAAATGTTTGTCGAGTGTCCTTCTCTTTCCTGGTGTGAAGGCATAAATATTAATGAAATATAGCCAGGGGTCAACATTGAAAATTCAGGTCACACTGTTTGTCAACAACAAAACCAATTTCAGCTCACAGTAAGCAGGGTATATTCCGTGTATTTGTGTATGCACATTTCTATCATATGCAGGGTGATTATACAGTATGTCAGGACGCATGATTATACAACTGGTTGAGCAGTATTTATTGCTAAGCAAGGAATAAAACATGAGAGGATTTGCTGTTATGAAAAAAAAAAAAAAAAAGCTCAGTGCCGGGGTAACTGTGAAGTGGAGGACTATTACTGCTCCAAATCTGATTATCTTTCCTATAACAGCAAAATCTGAAATCATTTATTCTCCTTATTTCGCAGCAATTTTCGGAATGTCCAGGTCATCCTTGTTTCGTTCTCTTTAATGTAATAAGACAAAATTATGAGAACATTGCTGTCAGGTACTGTATAACTTTACCTTTCCATAAATGCTAAATAAATATTACCCTTACAGAAGACTTCATGTGAAGAATTCTACAATTGTTCTGTGTTGGCTTATTTTAACCCTTTATAAGACTATATGCAGAGTCTGGCATACAAGTCCTTGTGTATTAGTTGTACTTATACTGTATTAGAACAATTGCTAATGATTATACAGTACTAGCTATTAATACTACTACTACTACTACTACTACTACTACAATGGCAAATAATAATAATAATAATAATAATAATAATAATAATAATAATAATAATAGAGTGTCCCAAAACCAATGATCTCAAAATATTTAAAACACAAACAGCACAACAACAATAAAAAAGGAAAAAAAGGAAAAAACTTAGTGTTTTTTTTTATTTTATTTGGGGTCATACAGACAGTAGAAACAACCAAAAAAAACTAGAAAAACATGTTATCATGTGACCCTTTTTTTTGTATAGTTCAGTTCATCAAATTGTCTAGGTTGTGCTAAAAAAAAAAAGGATATGTCACAATATTCTGCACAAACCTGAGCCCTATATATGTTTATAAAATAAATAAATAAATAAATAAATAAAAAACCCTGCAAAACAAAAAATGTCTAAAATGCTCTTAAGGTTTTTTAAGCGCTACATTTTACCTATAAGGGTCTGTGAAGGCCATCACGTAATTTACATTTTGTAAAGTAACTTATGCTTTGATAAAGAAATGAAAAATACTTTAATTTCTCATATTTGTGGAGACTTTTGGTACAGTGTTTATAATTACTTTCCTTCACAAGTATGTGCAACTGATAGGCTTCCTTGGAGAGGCAACTCCAATGTCTTAAAATATTACATTAAATGTCCATAAAGGAGATTTTTTACGGTGCACGGGTAAACGAATATGTTTATTGATTTCCGAGACTTTTACAGCAAATATGTTGAGTGTAACCTTGAGCATTTTATTTGTCCCTTATCAGCAGCAGCAGCAGCACAGCAGGATAGTTAGTGTACGTTCTGGTCATTGCTGTAGCCCAGACAGTCAGTCTGTGAAGGTGAATGGAGCACCAGCTTTGTGATAATTACTAAGGTTTGTGTGTTAACAAAGTCAGTATGGTAGCATGAGGAATCTGTGCTACCATAAGTAACCTGCATTAACCCAACTATTTTTAAAAAAAAGTATAGACTGTTTCCTTTGTCTAATTCTAATTTATTTTTTACAGATGACTTTTGATTTATGAAGCTTCAGACTACATCATATGAGATCAAACAGCAAGGCAAAAAGGTCACTTAATGCAGGATTTACTGTATGGAGCTTCCTCTTAGATGGGAAGATTAAAATAAACTCAGGGTGACAGATAAAAGGGAGAAGTTCTTTTCCTCTTTGGGATGAAAGCACTTCCCTATCAGTGATAGTTGATAGCCCCATGAGTGAGTGAGAGAGAGAGAGAGAGAGAGAGAGAGAGAGAGAGAGAGAGAGAGAGAGACTGGGTAACAGATGTGGATAAGGATTTAAGTGAAGGACTGATTCCAGTCAATTTCCATTTTAATACATATTCTATTGCATATGGATTTAATGTATTAAATTGCTATCCAGTCTTTTTGTATCTTGTGCATTTTTTTCCCTTTTATGCCTTAGTGATGTGTGCAATATTTTTTCCTGAATAAAGTAATGCATTGCTCTAATGCTGCTAATAAATAAATAAATAAATAAATAAATACATACTTTTAATACTATCATCAGTACAATACATGGGAAATTCAAAAGTTAAGGGGGCAAATAAAAAGATCCTTCATGTAGTGCCTCAAGGATATATCCTAAGTCTTGGTCTAATATTGCTGAATAAATATGTGCAGTAAATGTAATAAAAAAGTAAGATAAGTTAAATGAAAACCTGAAAGGATATGAAATGAATTAGAGAAACAGTACATTCAACTTGAAGTTGTACTTTTAGTACTATTTCATTTGTTTCTTAAAGGCCACTTATAACTGCTACGTTCAAGACGCATACTTTCATGATACTTTTTTTTTCTTTCCATACACTCATTCACTGTCATTTAAAAGATGGGGGATAGGAACGTTATGTCTGGGGATATGTCTGGAGATTTTATTATAATCATGGATCATCATTTTTTTAATTTCATTTTTTGAGATCATGAGTTTTTTATATGAATATAAGCAATCTGGAATAAAAGGTCAGATCACCCAGATAATTGTGGCCTTGATGCTGATTTTAATAAAGGGTGTTGAATTTCTTTTTTTGCTCGAGCCCTCCCTTTAAGACCCTAATGGTATGACCCCTGCCTGGGCCTAAAGCTCTCTGTCAATTTCTATTATGGTGAGGTTTAAACAATCATTGCCTTGGGGGGAGTTCGAGGTTTGCTTCTGGCTTGTGGTGAGACATTTGTAACATGTTGTTTGTTCTAGCTGTACTTTCCCTTCATAAACAGTAACGAGCTGCATGCCTCCTCATCACGACTAGAGCTGATTAATGGAACACAGCAGGTCGTATTGAGGTGGACGACCCTTTTAATGCATCTGATGCACAGCCTAGAGTAGAGTCTGTCTAATTTATCTGGCTTAAATTACCGTACCCGGTTGTTTTTCAAGCCACACGGATGAGGTAGAAAAAATAGACGAGTAAGATGCTTGTAACGAAATTAAACAGACGACGGTCCCCTGGGTTCTGCTCTGCTCTATATATTATGTCCTCATCTTACAGGAACCAAAAGGCAAATCAAATAAGCATCAATAGGACACTTGAGTCAGAGTGGAGCATGAGTGGATTAGTCAGAATAAATGAAAAGCAATTATCACCAATGTCTGTTGCCTGTTTGTGCTGCAGCTTTCTCCTTAAGGGATGTGACACTATTAGCCTCAATTTCATGGCTCTCTTTTTCCGTCTCCGGTCAATAGAGAGATCGCCTGCTGCAGGGCATGGGTGGAGATGGTTTAAGGGTTAGGTCTTAAAACAGTGGGGTGACTGTAATGTATAACAGCTTGGAGCTAAACCACAATCCAATTGAATTACTATGAACATGCACACTGAAGGACTGAAACCAGAATGAAAATGCTCTTTGTACGACGTTTTAAAAGGAAATAACAGCAAAAACTTTGGAGATGGATCAATCATGTTTAGACTATATGGTCAAAAGTATGTGGACACCTGACCCTCACATGCATATGTGGTGACTATCTCAATCCAGGTTTAGTCCCACTACTGCTGATATAATAACCTCCTTCTGTGAAGGCTTTCCACTAGATTTTCAGCACAGCTGTGGGGATCTGTGAGGCTCAGTCAACCACAAGAGTATTAGCGAGGTCAGGCAGTGATGTCGGATGAGGAGGGCTGGAGCGGAGGGCTAGTCAGCGTTCGAATTCATCCAAAAACGTTCATTGGGTTCAAGTCAGGGCTCTGTGGAGGAAACTCAATTTCTTCCTTGGGAAACTACATCTTTATGGAGAGGCACTGTCATGCAGAAACAAGTTCTGGGCCTCTTACTGTAGTTTATGGTAACAGTTGGAAATAGACCATAAACGGGTGTGAGGATCGGGGTCCACAAACTGCACAGAGTGTATTTATTTAATTTCCTTTCACATCGCAGTCGTCTTTACCTGGCCGTCTGTTACACTTTATTTGTCCATTGGCAATGGGTGAGGCTCTGAAATAACCATCTCGGTAGGGGACAGCCTTTGGCTATGCCTCTATGTGTGTGTGTGTGTGTGTGTGTGTGTGTGTGTACTGCCCAGTAAGGTATTGGCCTGGTATTTTTCCAGGCTAAATCAGCCACAGATTTCATAGGAGCAGAGTGCATGACACACACACACAGACAGACACACACACACATAGGAAATGTAGCCAAAATGACATAAGTTGTTGACACCATACACCTTGTTTATCAGTTCTCTCGATCTCTCTCACACAGAGATGCGCATCCGAGAAGCACTGTGGTTAACTGTGTTTAATTATGGCTTGCCTAATCCTTCACCTTCTTCATCTGTATGGACCCTCACAGTGCACTCCATGAAAGAGATATAATACAGTATGCTCTGAAGTGAACAGCGTACTCATGTCTCTCACAAAAACTGTCATGTCTCTCTCGCGTGCCAGCATTTGTCTCCCCAAATACCATTATCTGTCCGTGACTGAGTGATGTCACGTATGATGTTCATTCTCTGGGTGTGTGTGTGTGTGTGTGTATGCAGAGCTCTGGGAGTTGAACAGGACATGGGTGTTCCAGGCAGGAGAAGGCAGATTGCAGCACTACAGTATGCTGCTGGATGAGACTCAGGAGAGGCTGATTATTGGAGGGAAGAACACACTGTACTCTCTTAACCTGGACAGAGTCAGTGAGCCTCATAAAGAGGTAGGTATAAAGTGCTGTGTCTTTAGTAAGCTACCAAAGTATTAATGAAAGTATTTGAAAATGACCAAGAAATAAATCTCTGTTCAGTGGACTTTTTGCGAAAGATGTCCCTGGCTACAAAATGTTTAATGACGTGATGGCATGTCATTGTTGCACAAGCAGCTTCTCTTCCTTAGATTTTCTGCCTCCAGGGCACCAGTGAAGGAAAACCATCACCTCATCTCAATGTAATCTTCATAATGTTCAAAAACAAACCTGAATCAGATAACCCTCTATGCTGGTTAGACAGCTCAGTTAGGGTGGCTACAGTTCCAGTGTTACTAACAGATATAACATCATAACAGTGTTTATATATATATATATGTATAGGCGTGGATAATACTGAACTTATCAGAATTTTTCATTAATATTTGCTAAATAATCCATGTATATACATGGTCATATATATATATTGGTTTTATATATATATATATATATATATATATATATATATATATATATATATATATATATATATATATATATATATATATATATATGGTCATATATGTGAGGGTCGATACAGATGAAGAAGATATATATATATATATATATATAGACCATGTATATACATGGATTATTTAGCAAATATTAATGAAAAATGCTGATAAGTTCAGTATTATTCACACACACACAAAACTATATTAGATCATAATGACATCTAATAACAAAATATCACATAATACATAAAAAAAAAATGTGGTGGCTCAGTAATAGGTTTCTTTCCTGTCTTATGGAAGGCGTGGATTAAATTCCCAGCCACTGGATTCAGTGTTGGTCCCAAGTCCGGTTTAAATGGGTGGGTTGCATCGGGAAGGGAATCCGGTGTAAAACCCGGGCCAAGTTGTGTGTGGATTCAATGGTCCGCAGTGGCGACCCCTCGATGGGAGCAGCCGAAAGACAACAACATAAACATTTTTTTTTTACTTTCTGGCAACACACAGTGTTATTTTTTATGCTGCAGTATTTAATGGGCCGAAGATGTTTATTCATAAAGATTAAGAGGGAAACAAGGTGGCTCTGTACACAGGAAGAAAGAGTCTAAAGCATGCTTTCAGCTCACACTAATTAGGAAGTTTTCCTATAAAATGTAGACATAGCTTTCAATATTCATAGTTGTACCCATGGCTGTTTAGTTTCGGTCAGCAGAACACAGACAGTGCTACTGTGTGTGGACCTGCCTCTAACCCCTGTACAGCTATGTTTCTACCTCTGTGTTTCATTTTATTTTAATTTAATAAGGAACAGGGGGTTGGAAATGATGCTTTCCAGAAGTGCCTTCATGATGCCATCATGTAGCAGACTAACCTGGAAATTATCCGTGTTCTTCAGTGACCTTGGTTTTCTATCTCTGTCTGTCTTTGTTTAGATTCACTGGGCGAGCTCAGAGGAGCAGGTGGACGACTGTCTCATGCAGGGCAGGGAGAAGGTACATTGATGGCTAATGTGGAAAATGATAAATATCACCTGTTTTTTTTTTTTTTTTTTCCTTTTTTTTTGCTTTAAGGCTTAAACATGACATGTTGTAAAGTATATCTCTCTGCCATTTCCCCCCAGCCGGAATGTGCAAACTACATCAAGCTGATCCAGCCGTATAACAGCACTCACTTGCTAGCATGCGGGACTGGAGCCTTCAGCCCGATGTGTGCCTACATCAGAGTCGGCCATGGAGCAGAGGTACTGCAGCTTCTCTATTAAGATATTGTGACCTTTTTCTTGTTAGATGTGCAAGTAAAATAAGACTTTATTCCCTTTGTATTTTTCATGGCAATTTTGTAATATTTTGTAAGTTGTAACAACTACTGTAGCTACTGTAGTACTTATTGTAAGAGTTTTTAAAAAAATCATATTAACTACTATAACATCTGAAAAACTACTAATATTAGTACAGGGGTATTTCGGCATACGAATTTAATTTATATGTAAATAAAGTGAAATATAAAATAAATAGACCTTAAACCATACTTAACCTTAATTTACTGTATCATTCCTCTTGGCACCGGCTGCTTTAAAAACTTCGTTTTCTTCTTGCTACCATCCTTGCTAGCTTTCTTGAGACGCACCAATTTTACACTTCACTAAATCTTGCACAAAATGGCAAAAAATAAACTCATTTTGAACGGCTCCCGGCCATACGTTCAACTTAGCCGTCGTTCATTCAGTTTGTTTGTCATTGTCGCAAAGCAGCTTTACACAATCAAAATAATTATTGAAGTTTGTATGAAATGTGATTGTGTATGAATCAAAATGATAAGATTGTCCCTGATGAGCAAGCCGAGGATGACGGAGGCATTGACGAGGAAAAACTCCCTGAGATGGCAATAGGAAGAAACCTTGAGAGCAGGGAACCCATCCTCATTTGGGTGATAACGGATAACAGGGATTACACACACACATGACGGTGTATGGGATATACAGTATATCCTACGTTAGACTACATACGAAAGCAGGCAGCTCTAAAAAAAAAAAAAAATCAGATCTATGTATCATTGGAGTAAAAAAAACTGAATTAAGGCCGGTAATGTGAATGTAGCCTCACACTTGAGAGCAATTTTAATAGTTTACACTTGCAGGAAGGAAAGAGGTTGGAGGTGTGCACACCTGAATACTGTAGAGAATTAAAGCATGTCCTCAGTTGAAGATGACAGAAAGTTCATGTGTGGGTCTTTGTAATAATATTACTGAGACATTGCAAAGGACAGTTTATGTTCCTGGTCAGAGAAACATGAGGAAAATATAGTCTGAGGGCTGTGTTAACATGATTAAAGCAATGCTTTAAGGCTGAAGTTCAGTCCACAAGAGAAACCAGACTGTTTTCAGAATAGTTCTAGAGTATGCATGCCTGAGGCAGATGGGTGTAGTCAGAAGCAGCACGATGGTCAGTCAAATGCTTTAGTCCTCTCTGGTGATCATTAACAAACACGTGTCTTGGAATGGATATGTTTTCCTCTGCTGGAGAATTTGTCATAGTGACTCATGAGAGCCTGCATAATTCCTCACATCAGAAAAGAAACATGCTGGGAATTTCTTATTCAACCACAATGTCACTGTCGAGTGTGAAGTCATTGGTTGCATCCACCATATAGATTTTGATTATGTCTATGAGCTTTAGTAATGACAGCAAGTTGATTAGATTTAAGCCCAAGGCTGCGACTGATCTAAAAGTGATGGTGTTGACAGTCATGGCTTTATTGTCAACCACTTAAAAAAGAGTCTGTTTAGGCCTCAGTGATGGGACCTTTTATCATTCTCACTCTGTCCAAATCTATGACTAAACATTCAGGCGACCAAAAACAGTCTCATCCTCTCTGGAGAGCGCCAGCCAAATTACAGAGTGGCTAATCACAGGGAATGGAGGTTTATTTGAAGCCAAACGCAATGTTTGGAAGAAACATAAAAGACGGCGGGGTAGAAGCTTGTTTTTTTTTTTCCATATGTTTAAGACCTCTGGCTGGCCTGAACCACTTTTACACAGTCATTGTATTGTATCGTGTCTCTCTTCTGTTTAAGCTTGTGTGTGTCATGTATAGGGGATGTAACATACAGGTGTTTACAATTATTAAGAACTACAGTTTAAATTGGTGCTGTAGTTTGCGCCTATTGTCTGGGCTCAGTCCTAATAACTGAGCTGTATCAAAAAACAATATTTTACTCAAGACATGTGCACAATGGTTGATCCAAAGAAATCAGAACTTTATGAATGAAATTCTTTTAAGAAGGCTGTACTGTATACGGTACCACTGCAGTCTACATCTACATCTAGGCATTTGGCAGACGCCCTTATCCAGAGCAACTTACATTTTTATCTCATTATACATCTGAGCAGTTGGGGTTAAGGGCCTTGCTCAAGGGCCCAACAGGGACAACTTGGTGGTAGTGGGACTTGAACCTGGGACCTTCCAAACCGTAGTCCAATTACTTAACCACTGAGCTACCCCTGACAGTCGTTCCCCTGAATGGTCAGGAAGTGGAATGCCTGATCTTTAAAAATCAATAGATAACTTTTCGTCAGCTCGTTGAAGAGGCACATCTGTCAGTGGAAACTGTACATTAATGAGACATCTCCCTTACAGTTCTGACCACTTCCATCTGTTTTGCCGATTAAAGGAGTTCCTGGGAGGCCAGCATTTCAGACGTGAAGCACCGAATCCGATCATGGCTCCAGTGTACTACAAAAACAGTCTACCTTGTTGGTATCCAAATGCTAGTGTAATGCTGGGATAAGTGCATTAGTGTAGCAGGGGAATATATACAGTTAATAAATAAAGGTACTTTTGACCCTCATAACTGTGTTCTGTTACTCTGCAAACTCAAAAGTCCCAGTTTGACCTACCAGTAGCAGTCTGAAGTTTGAACACCAGATTTTTTCAAAAATATGAAATAACACATATGGCATTAAGTAATTAGGTAACAACAAAAGTCAGTGGTAATTTTTTAGCTGTTTTGGAATAGTTCTTGTATTGTGAAACTGGCTCTCATTAAGACCATCCCAGAAAAGCAAAATCAAAACTTACCTCTTCCGGAGAGGAGAAGTTCATTTAGAGTTACCAGCCTCAAAAATCACCAGTACCTCAATTAGAGGAGTATACAGTAAATAGCAGACACATCTCAACATGAACTGCTCAAAGGGGATTATTTCATATTTTGGATGCCTTCAGCATTGTTATACAATGTAGAAAGAAATAAAACTCAGGAAAGGTATTTGCTTTAAATAATTTTAAGACATTAAGGATTTTGGATTCTCCTGATACATACATACATAATCATGTGGAAGATTCAGATAATGACAATAACACAAACATACATCATTACGCTTTCAGTAATTTACGAATACTATCATAAGGACCATAATGTGTTATTTTTCCTTAAATAAACTTAAATAGCCTTAAACTTAAATAAACTGTGGATACTTTATCCGTGTCTTTTCCTGTGTTCTTAATATTCAGGGTGAGGTTCTCAAGCTCATTCCCTTAGTTTGCAAGTTTGCCTTTGGCTTGCGGTAGGGGGCAGGAGATCAGAGCAAGGGTAATTAGAGGAGGCAGGTTTGAGCAGGTCACCTGATAACACCAGGGCTCAGCTGCAGGCAAAAGGGTAAAGCACTCAGGCTAGGAGGAAGACTCGGAGGCTCAAAGAACGTCTAAGGTTACTGCTAGAGCATACTGCTCTCCACCCAATTCAGAAAACAGGTGGACATAAACACAGACACACAAAATATAACTGTACACTATACACTAACACAGGCTGACACTTGCACACAGTCACCGTAAGGTGAGGGCAAGCGTGGTGATGGCATGCAGATGTGAATGCGATGACAAGTGGGACTGATCCAAGAGCAGACAGAGAACAGAGCTGAAGTGAGAAGGAAAGTCTCAATGGATAGAATCTGCTCGCGCACACACACACACACACACACACACACACACACACACACACACACACACACACACACACACACACACACACACACACACACACATACACACACACACACACACACCTATTAACCTTGGTTGCATCTCAAACCAAATGCAGAGTAATGTTGAAGCCTCCTGTCCACTTTCACACCAGATGTAACACATCACACACTTCTACACTCTTGAGAACGGGCCAGTACACATCCACATTTTATCAGAACGACTGATTAAGACTAGGAGTGGACCGCTGCACTAGGATCATGGGTGTTTTCCCCTGGTCATTGTGGTATGAAGGAGAGAGAGAGAGGGGGAGAGACAGAGAGAGAGAGAGAGAGAGAGAGAGAGAGAAAGAGAGAGAGAGAGAGACCACAGCCACTTAAATATCCTAAGCACACTTAGGGAGCACAATTTGAAAATCATGATTATTTTGCCCAACATTAAACAATATTAAATATAAAAAACTCCTTTTAAATTGTGGAATTTTGGCAAACTTCCTTCATTCCATGTCTTTCTTATTCACTGGATTATTATTATTATGATTATTAACTCAAATATCTTCTATATATATTCTCTCACTCTCTCTCACACACACACACATGCACACACACACTATAATAACAAAATACAGACCCCTGCAAATGTGAACCATGTGTGAGAGAGAAGGAGAGAGAGAGAGAGAGAGAGAGAGAGAGAGAGTCACTTCTGGTTTACTTTTTCCATGTCCCAGGGTTGCACTGATGGTTGTGATGCTTATAAAGCATATTATTTCCATAGTACTGCTTCCTTGTCTATAACTACTGTAGTTATCTCCTCAGTGGTCAATGGCCTACATTCTTATTAGTTAACACATGAATGAATGAATGACCACTACATACTAAACAGTATACTGTATTCATTTAGATACATTTGGGATAGATATTTAAGAATTTATTCCACAGGGGTATGGAGACAGTGGAAGTAGATCCAAAAAACAAACAAACAATTAAATGTATTTTTTCTTTTTTGAAAATTTATTTAAAGCTATATTTTAATAAGAAAATATATTTCGGCCATAGCATTACTGTGTACAGGACAAGCTGTAAAGGTGTATACTGTAAGTGTGTATGTTTGTACAGCGCCCTTATACTCTTCCAAGATTCCCATTTCACTGTCACGTTATTCACTTGGACGTAATATTTCCTCTGAGATTACTGAAAATGGACTGTCTAAGTGAGAAATGGAGGTGTGTGCGTGTGCGTGTGTGTGATGGATAGGTTGTGTAATACATCCTGATAGTGACAGTGTGAATAGATTAGGATGTGTGATAGGCTGCATTATATGCTGACAGGCTGATTGATGCCTCCGTCTCTGTGATCTTCTGCCCGTTCAGCTCCAGATCTGCGTTTATGGGGATGGCTTGAAACCATTTTCTACACACCAGATCAGGCCAAATCCAATCAGATAAGACACAGTGATCACAGACACGCTGCAATTGTAGATCCGTTCTGCGGTTTTAGAAAGGTTGCAATGCTTCTTTTAGACAAGTGAGATTTTAATATATATATATATATATATATATATATATATATATATATATATATATATATATTGACTAGACTTTTAACATTAGTTAAGCTAGGCAGCTAGCTTAGTAGTTTGCCATGTTTGATAGCAACGTGAATAAAATCAAGCTACATCAAGCTAACTAAACACATGGAGTAACTACTGGAATGTAGTAAATTAATTCATATAACTAATGAAGTTATTCTAATTAATTAAATGTTAATGTTAAGTAATGCCGTCATCACTCCAACAGCTACAGTATGTGTAGCCTGTAGTAGAATGTGACTAGCCTACAAGTAATAGCAGTAAGCGCTAGCAAAAAGCAGCAGTTTATAAATAGCATAAAATGCTCTTAATACTATAACAGAATTAAAAATAAAAACAAGAAAATTACAAAATTGACAGAAATGACCGAAATTCAATACAAAAATTCTTGTCAAATAATAAGGTAGCTGGAAAACAATGTACCATTGGCAAAGTATTGTTAAAGGATTTTACACAGATAATTGTCACTTTGCTACCAAGCTAGCACATGTGAGGAAAACCATTTCCAGATCATGTAATTAAAAGCAATTACAGTACTAGAAAGCTAACTACTCACTCACTCACTCACCACTTTATCCCAGGTGACTTAGGCCATAAGACAGGGTACACCCTAGACAAGGTGCCAGTCCATCGCACAGCACACACACAGTACTCGCTCATTCACACGCTATGGGCAATTTGGGAATGCCAACTAGCTTAATCTAAATGACTTTGGACGGTGCGAAGAAACTGGAGTAAATGGAGAAGACCCACCAGTCATGGAGAGAACATTCAAACTTCATGCACACAGACCCAGGGCAGGAATCAAACCCGCACCCTGGAGGAGCAAGGCAACAGTGCTAACCACTAAGCCACCATTGGCTAGCCCTGTGTACCACAGGTGCTGTACATTTTATCAGGATTAATGAGAAACAACAAATGCATGTGGCTGTTGGGACAACTGACATTTGAAATATTCACCCAAATTAAAAAAGAAATTAATTGGGCCTTTCCCACCAGACAAACCACCTACATTCTCTTCAGCAGCTCCACATATTGCTAGCAAAATGTAAACTGAGGGCATGCTGGATCAATGATTTGACTTCTAAATAAAAGGCATTCATAGCTTAGAGCTTAATGATTTTCTTGTGTCTTGCACAGTGATAAATATTCTTCAAAGGAACATTGTTTTGAATATCAAAGCGTAAGAAATTGGATGTGTGGTGTGAGGGCGTGTGAAGAAGAGGGATTGTGTAAGTCTTGCTCTCAATGCATGTTAGGTGGCAGCTTTTGGTTATCTATTGCAATTTAGCAGACAAGGTCTTTAGCAAATTAGCTAAGCTTATACTGTGCAGTGTAACCATTATCCAGGTTTATTAGCATGTTTTATCTCTCACGCTCCCAGATTTGATGTTGTGAACTAGCCATGACTAACTTCACCTAATCGCCCAAAACTCTTCCACAGAAGGACTGACTTGAAATTCCGTTCCCATGGTTCATCCCTTTCTCTAAAGATAAAAAAATAAATCCAAACTAGTATTTCCAAATTGTTTTGATTACGTTCTTAAAAATGTGCTGTTTATGTGTGTGTTTTATCAGGACGGGGCGTTTCAGCTGGAGACCGAGCACTTTGAGAGCGGCAGAGGGAGATCCCCTTTTCACCCCAACAGCCCCACAACATCCACGGTGTCCAGTAAGCACTCTTTGCTTCCTCTATCATAAACACCCCTCCTCCATATCTGTCTCGTCTCAAAGTGTGTGAGCTCCACAATGAAAGCTGTGTGTTTCATGCCTCTTGCTGTCAGTAGGAAGGCTTTCCAGCTATTCAGGCTTTTTACCTCCCCTGAATTTTCATATAAGAGCTTTTAGTCAAATCCATCATCTCTCTCAGCCAGGGTCAACAGATTAAGAGACTTCTTATGATGGGGGAAAAACTGGGAAATATAGGTTGGTAATAATGAGTTCAGTCATTTTATGCTAATGGAATGGTCAAAAAGCTCTTTACAGGATTGCTAATTTCCTAGATTTAGAGCTTTAGATAAATATTATTCCGGAATACATATAAAGATGATAAATTGGTACGGTAGTTTTGTTGGCATGGTTATGTCTCAAGTTTGCTACTGTTCTTCGCTTCAGCTGCCACCTTGTGGCTGATTAAATAATAACAACTAAAGTGGGCTAAATTTTTTTTTAATGTGCAAAAGATTTGTAAATCAATATTAAATCAAAAATATTGGATTATTATTATTAATAATAATAATAATAATAATAATAATAATAATATGCCAGCACAGTGACATAGTGGTTAAAACTGTGGCCTCCCACCTCCATTGTCGAGGGTTTGAGTCCCTTGTGAGTCTGTGTGTGTGGAGTTTGCATGGTAAGTTTCCGTCAAAGAACTGGCAGTTCCAAAATGCCCATATAATGTGAATAAGTGTGTGTGCCTTGCAGTGGATTGGCACCCTGTCTCAGAATAAAAAAAAGCTTAAATGCCTATCTTCTGTTCTGAAATGTTTGTCATTCAATATATAAATGGATACAGTATGTTCAGTAACTTTGGTCTGTCCTTCACTTTTGTGGATCAACAGGAGGTCAGCTGTTTGTGGGACTTTACACCGATTACTGGGAGAACGATGCGGCGCTGTATCGCCTCGGCAGCCACAGCTACACCAGGACAGAAGTAGGAGACAGACAGCAGCTAAATGGTGAGGGGGAAACACATTTAAATGATGAATTGACTTTTACTGCCTTACCAGTTTACCTGGTAATTCACATAAAACACTTTCTCATTCTATCACATGCCCCTTTAATTCAGCTCAAATCAATATTTTATAAGACTTTTAACACAGCCAGGGATTAGGTAAGAAATTAGTAAGAAAACCATAATTAAGTTGTCCCATTCAGTATTGCTTATCCTGTTAGTAATAGAGCAAGCTTCTGATATTGCAAAACATCTAATGCTTTAGAAATAAATAATAAAAAAAAAAACCTTCATGATTTGTGTCATTCTCTTTAATATCACATGCACAAAAGAAATAAAAACTGACACTATGTTTGACTAGAAAATACACACGTCCCGTGTTTCAGGCCAACATCTGCCCTGAAACCAGTCTACTTTATAAGGGAAAGAAAACCTCAAAAGGTGACATAATAATTCATTATTTTGTCCTCAGTAACTGCTTTGTCCTGCTCAGGGGCAACGTGAATCCAGAGCCTATCCCAAGAACACTGCTTGAGAGGCGATATCCCCTTAATGGGACACCAGTCCATCATCAGCCATTACGCACACACATGTTCACACACTCATTCACATCCAGGGCAATTTAGCACGAGTTTGAAAGGTGAAAGGAAACTAGAGAATCTGGAAGAAACTCACACGGTCGCAAGGTGAACATGGACAGAAATTCTTCACAGACCCTTAACCAAGCTCAGAATCGATCTATGGACCCTGGGGCTGTAAAGCAGACAATTGTCCTTAAAATCATGCATAAACTTTAGCTTTTATCATAATAGGGTCCTTGGGAATTTCTTTGCTCTGATAGGATGCTAAAAAGTGTGGGAACCTCTGCTCTCAGACATCAGGATTTGAGAAAGAGGTCGAATTGAACATGCAAATGGTTTCAAGATGAAGCAGCAGAGACACACTGACAAATTGTACGGTGGACAATATCAAGGCTTTAGTGAGGTTTTTTGGCAGAAGAGGAAAAATTCTCTTGGTGTGTTGGCTGTAATCTGTCCCACCTGTTCCATGATCTGAATATTATACTTAGACGATTATAGCTGGTAAAGCACAGTAAAGCTTTTTTTTTTTTTTTTTAAATGACACGGCTTACCGCCCCGATCAAGAAAGGCAGATTGCATAATTTAATGATTATTTGAATCATGTAAAATAAAAAAGAACAAGAAAGTTCACGAGACTGGGAGCACAACAGTATTGGGAATGCAGTATACATTGAACAAAAATTTGCATCCTGTCTAAAACCCAAATTGCATAGCGATGTGAATTAAATGAAATTAAACAATGCGGGAATTTATCACGAATGAACTGGTCCGGAGATTGCATTAATGCTCTGCTGTGAGCTTGTTTAATATTTGGTCTCACATCCACACACCCCGCTTCAAAGACTCAGAGCTTTAGTAATGCACACTGAAGAAGATGTAATAAAGCTATCTTCCCTGCTTTTGTATTTTATGCATATATAAATAGTTTATACTGTTCCTTTCTTGTGCACGTGTGTGTGTGTGTGTGTGTGTGTTTTATTGTATTTCTGATGCACACCACAGAGGGGCATTGTGTGCCTGAGAATAAAGAAGTGTAGTACTCACCTGTAGGGGGGCTCTAGTATTCCTAGCCCCCCCAGTGTGCGCCATTAATCATACAGAGAAGCAGAAAGGCACGCATGACAGACGCCATCTATCTCTGCCCACTCTGTCTCAGACAGACCCATCAGACCTGCTGAAAAATGCTAAAACACAGTCACAACTAGTCCCAGTGAGCCATCTGCCTCTGTCATACAAACAGTCCAAAACTGAGATTTCACAGCACCGTGGAAACCTCTCCAGTGCATAAGTGTGTATGTGTGTGTGTGTGTGTGTGTGTTCATGTGCGTAATCACATCATCGTCATCACACACCAGTGAAATTTACTCATGGGTTTTAGATGCTTCACATGCTGTTTTTTTTCCACATGTGGATCTTTCATATACAGTATGCTGCATGTGTTTTTCATTTCTGTGTTGTTTTCACACAGACATTTTTTAAGCACTTTTATATGATTTTTTTTTTCATTTGTGTATTTTTACATTACATTTTTGATCACTACATGTGATTTTATGTTTTTTATTATGCATAAACATATAGTACTGTATAGTCGTACATCTGATTAATTTCTGAATAATGTGACATTCCTACAATTGTTCATTTATTTTCCCCATTCATTTTTTAAATGTAAGGCATTTTAATAGTCTTTCTGCATTATTTTAAAATGCAATACCTCCCCCCCATAAACAGAACCCAATGTCAACATTAACAAACTAAACATGAAGCTTTCACAACCTAGCAAACCTGCTAGAGAAACAGAACCAACTGGATAACTAAAACTGCATGGGAACAGTTACCAACATAAATGAACCAGAACAAAACAGATGCAAAACAAAGGCAAGAGTATTTATAAGGAAATCTATTAGCAAATTTGGCTCAGGTGAGTGTTCCACCACCTGAGAAGAGGTGCACTCTGGGACCTGGAGTCCAAAACAAAAGAGTCTTTGGGCACAAGGCGCCCTCTAGGGGTTATCCCTGACATTGTCACATGACTGACATGATCACATGTGGGGTAAAAAAAAAAAAAGTTATTATCTGTGAAACTGAGCTAAAGGTCTACAGTATAAATATCTGAACTAACAATAATAAGACTTCAAGACTGTTCTTTACTTGCTAATTTTAGTCATTACTCATCATGCATTGATTTTAAATTAAGCTGAATCTGTTTTAAAGAAACTAAATAATAAAATGTACAATTGATGATAAAATGTACAGTTGATTGATAGGCATTGGTCAGATCTTGGGCTGTGCTAACATATTCCCTATTTCCTTTTTTTGTCAGAGCCGAAGTTTGTTGGTTCTGTAGTGATCCCAGATAATGACGACCCCGCCGATGACAAAGTTTACTTCTTCTTCACTGAGAAAGTCTCCACCACAGAGGCAGCAAATAAGGCTGTCTACAGCAGGGTGGCTCGTGTATGTGCTGTAAGTGTCGACAATGTTAAGAGAAAAGACAAATTATAAATAATTAAGAGGGAAAAATGCACTTTAAATACATGAGAGAAAAAAAGGCAACGTCAAGAGAAACAGTGCTAAGTAACACGTCGTGTCGTCTTTCAGAATGATCAAGGTGGTCAGAGGATGTTGGTCAACAAGTGGAGCTCTTTCCTCAAGGCTCGTTTGATATGCTCGGTGGCAGGAGCCAATGGCATCGACACCCACTTTGACGAGCTGGGTAAGAAACATTATTAATAAATCTTACGCTCCTACAGAAGAGTGCAAAGGTTTAACTAACCAAGGCAAAGTTCTTTGTAAGACATTTGTTATAAGAACAGGGCCACACACAGATTTAACAACAACTGAATTCCAATAGTTATATTAATATTTACATGGGAAAGTTCCTCTTATTCCGAATCAGGTTGCGTAAAGTACCTGTGTGCAGTTTGTGCTTCAGTGGTTGCCAGATTTGTGTTGATGAGAAGAAGTCCAAGCACAATTTTTATTAACATTGTCTAAATCATGACTACCCACTTGTATTTAAACTGGAAAATGAAAAAAGGAAGAAAGAAAGAAAGAAAGAAAGAGAGAAAGTACTCATATTTGTAATTTGTTATTATGTAATAAAAATAATTTTTATTATTTGTTAGGTTGTCAAACAGCACTTCACCCAGCACATTCCCTTATTTTATTATTAAATTTTATTATTTTTATATTGTGCAACAACCGTTAATTATTGCCATTTAAAAAAAATCAAATTGATTATTTGTTTATTATTATTATTGTTGTTGTTGTTGTTGTTGTTGTTGTTGTTAAAAATAATCATAAAGGCTATAAAATATTTTATAGTCTCTCCATTCAGGAAACAAGAAAATGTGGAATTTGCGGCACTTAATAATCCATTAATTAATTAAGCCATTTTGCCTTAAAATGGCATGCCGTAGTATTCCACAGCCAAAAAATATAAATGACATCAAACTGTGAGACAATGGTGCCAAACAGTGTAATACTGTCCATAGCATAACATTACTTTGTACTAATCTATACAAGTTATTTCGATGAATGACAAACTTTAGCTCACTTATAGTCACTTAAAGTTTTTAATAGTATTATTTTTGTTCATCTTTATATAACTGATATGTCTGGGAAGATTCTCAGTCATCCAGGTGAGGTTGTCTGAAAGTTGAATCGTGTCAACCGGACTTCTTTCTTGTCAATTCGAAACGTTTTATTACTCATCCAAGTAGCTTCTTCAGTCTGAGGGAAGAATATTTGTATCTTCCAGGGTCAATGATCCCTCCCTGTCTGAAATGAGGTAAACAATGGAGGAGAAGAAGAGTAGGAGAGAGAGAGAGAGAGAGAGAGAGAGAGAGAGAGAGTCATTGGACGACACTGCCTCTCCCTCAGTTGACATGTCTCACCTTCCAGATTCCGAGACTTGATTCTGTCTTTTATCTTCTGTCTCTGCTAGGTTGCACTAAAAGCCAGTAGGAGTGATTTATTCAGAGGTTTGAAAAAAGCATGCGCATCTAATTGTCTGTGGTCGATATATCATTGTGCATCATGGCTTGATTTATTCCATGATGAGACACTCTGTACATGACCTTACTCGCAAATTTTGAGACAGTAATGATGGTCTGAAAAAGTTTGACCGATTTTAACACGATATCCCACACAGTCGATGTCTGGTGTCACAGCCTTTAAAATGCCATTTTGTGAGTTTCATCATGAGTTTATATCTCTAAGGCAAAGTTTAAGGCACTAATATTGGCTGGCATTTAGACAAAAATCACATTTTATGTATGTTGAAGGTCGAGTCTATATGGAAAGCTGAACTATAACCAGAGGGAATGTTTTGGTTACGTAATTGTTTTGATAAAATGGCAGTAATCAGTATGCACTGAGTGAACCAATGAAAGGAAGTGCTCTTATGGAGAGGTGACACGACTTCGGTGTGCAGAAGCTGATGCAGGATAGCCTACTCCTCACATACAGGCATTTTTAAGTTATATTGGGTATGCTAGCGCAAGGGGGTGGGGTGTTGTA